>CAKNWW010349102.1:0-18045 GCA_932074435.1 Andricus kollari | reverse complement strand
AGTGCCTCAGAAACTCATATATCTCTGAATTCAAAACATTTACGAAGATTCCAAAAATAATATTCCCTTTTCAATATTGAAACGCTCGTTATTTCTAAAACAATTCAATAATTCAGTCGTGAAAAGTGAAACTGTTTTTAGATCTTCTAATTGTATTTTGTCTTGAATTAATCTGCGTAGAGATTTTAGATAATCAGTTTTACAAATAGGAAACATACCCGCTGAGAAGTTTCAGTAAAAATAAAAAATAACTGGTGAATTGTATTTGTGCAAAGTCTATTAAGTTGTGTTTGAGACTCTTTGTACCTAATTTAAATTGTTTTCAATTTACTGAAAGATCTCAGGGGGTTAGTTTAAATTAACGTTGATAACTTTCCAGTCTCTGCGAAAGTGAGTAATACCAGATTGTATTATGCAAGGGGTGCAGACAATTACAAATAAATAAATTATAGCTACATACTACTGATACTGTACTTTTTCTGTGGCTCTTAATTATAATAGACTGCATACTTACATAATTTAAGTACAATGGGTCCAGGTTGTCTACACACAGTTTTTCGATGAGATCATTGTGTTTTTACTCGACGAAATAAGCAATTGTCTCGAAGAAAAAGGAAGCGATTTTTTAAATTTACTTTTTAATGAAAAAAACAACTGTTTTTGCTGTTCAAAGAAACCATTGCACGATGAAAGATCAGTCTAGACAATTAATTTGCACGTCTGATGGAACAAAGCTATTCTAGTTATTTACACTGTAACATCAACTTCAGGAACAGGAACATCTTTCTATTTTTTTAATATACAGAGGGGTCGAACTTCTCTAAAATAATACAAATTTGTTTAATTTAGGAAAGCAAATATTTATTTCAATTTGTATTTTTGAGTATCGATCCCTCTGCATATTAAAAAATGTACAATGGACAATTGGACAGCCACGAAGGCTAATTATGTCAGCACTGGTTTATCGTAATTTGGAACTACCTTCAATTTCACAGGTTTACACAGGTTCTTACTCAATAATAAAAAAGTCGCTGTTTTGTCACAATTATTTACTTCTATGTGCAATGTTTTCTGTATATATTTACACAACTTGAGAGTCTTTCTCAATTTCTTTAAAACCTCTTCCATCCTCTGGAGCTTCGTCTCACATCCTTGCCATTTTATTCGTTCAGAATGCTACGTAACATTGGTAAAACTGCCATAAAAAACTTTGTTGTAAAATCATTATCTAGTGTAATATTTTTATGAGCATGGAGGAAATCAGGGTTAAAAACATGCATGCACATGTTAAAATAAATACAATAATTGAAATTTAAAAGTTTAGTAACAACTGGAAAGCCATCAAATTCGAAATCGAAACAAAATTGAAAGTTTATAAAATGTAAAATTAAATTTCTTAAAGAATTCAAAATTAATTATTCATAACTTATACTTGAGCTATTTAAAGAACCAAGAACTCTTTTTTAAATTAAAAAATTAATAATTCGCAACCGTGATTTACTCAATATTCATTAAAAACATCAGTTAAAACGTTGAAGACCACAAATTCAAATGGCAAGGCGACTCACGTAAAAGTTTCAACTTAAAACTCTGGAAGACTGTACATTAAAAAATGTCATAGTACTCGTAATACTCTAGAGATCACGGTGATAGGGTACAAGTATATAATACAGATAATAGATTGCAGATTATTTATACCTGTACCATAATCAGAGGTACAAGCACTACCACAATTATGTACAAAGTGACTTCTTCTCAACATTTTAATCTCATATCTTAATCGAGTCGAAGCACTAATCTCAAGTGCAATTTTCTATTTACATTAAATCTAACTGAACGATCCTCGACATTGGTCTATTTTCTCAGTGACATCGAATATACATGGAATTACATTTGAACCTTACGAATCTACATAATCTCGGGTCAATTATTACTTAGCAGCGATTTACTTCCTACTAATAGAAATGAGATATTATGCATTTTGATTACAAGTTCCATTTTGTAAAGTCTGGTAAAGGTTATCTCGCTATCACACTAGTTGACTATTCGTGAAAAAATCAATCGCTTTTGCGCAAAATGAGAATTTTTCACTTTTAAGTAATGCTTTAGTCATTTGTTGCATTTACTACTTATTGCTTTTTATCATACAAACTGAAAGTATCGACTTCTTCATGACATCAAAGCCTGTTTTAAAAAATTGAAAATTTAGACACTGAAAGGAAAACTAAAAATTGATTTACTGACTCTGTACTATAAAACTATAGTATTGCACAGTTATTTTTCTAATGCAAAATTGCATTGAGGCAGTGTATTTAAGTTAACACTTGAAGTTTGTATTGAAGTTAATTCCATCTCTCATTGATACAATGCAGATTTAAATCTCACCACTGGTGTTTCCTTAAACTTACTCAGACTAGCATTTCAATTTCACAAAAGTAATTTTTCCGAAAGCTTGTATTCTTCATTTAGATTCTCAACTTAAATAATATATTAAAATTATTATCTCTGATTTTGATCCGGCTCTTCGCAGTCCCTCAGTAGCAGGTTTAACGAAACACCTCGTGTTTCATTATCAAAATAAAAACAGAGCTGAATACTGAAAAATTCGATAAAATTTCTTCATTTTGAATGAAAAAATTAATTACTGTTATTTGTGCCTGCTTATCTTCAGCATCTTAAAATTTAAGAAAGAAAATGTAATTTTAAGGCATGAGTAATTAAATAAAAAATAATTTGCACGTCAGTGCACAGCCCTGTTTTTAAAATATTAATTTATCTATATAATAGCATTGTCATGATTATACTACGCATATGATGCATTTTGGCTCAATCATGATTAGCGAAATAGGAACCCACTAGGTTTCTTACTTCGATTTGAAGTTTCTAGTTATCTCGTAGAGGCTGCCTTAAAGTTTCATACAAACTATACATTCATCGGGAATAAAAAATCTCTTCTTTTCATTTGCAAATCCCGATGTCTAATACCTAGATTTACGTACACAAATTATCATAATTATTTACAAATATCAAATTGTGTTTTAAAGACAAAAGGCTTCTGATGACACATTTCTTGATTACTTTCCATAAAATGAGTAAAGCTAGATAATTAAAATACTAAAGCTAAAAAACCTAAGATTACAAAGCTTTTCAAATTCGAAGTCAAAATTTAGAAACTTTAAAAGAACACCACAAGTAAACACAAGTTTGTTCCAGTAGTTTCAATTAAATATTTATAATGTAAAATCATCTTTATTGTATAATCTAAGTACTTTAATTAATAGTATATTGTGCACCAAGGCAGCAAAATAGTCTTTTTACGGCCGAGCGTGAGTTCCTGCAAAAACGCGAGACCGTAAGAAGACTTCGCTGCCTCGGTACACACGATATTTTATGTAAAAAGTGTATGGTTTCCGAGTTTTCTCATGATATTAAGTCTCAGATTTGAGGTTAGTTTAAAGAGATAAGTATCGCGCAGAAAAATGCGCGTGGGTCGAAGTAACTAACACGCATGCGCGCACATTTCTTGCGACAATACAGTGCACTTTACCGGCCTACTCTGTAAATTACCCCACCACCAACAAACGCCTACTTTGCTGCTCCAAACCACGCCGAGAAAACGAGGAAACCATACTCGTGTTACATAAAAATATTTTAATTTGCGACCAACCCACACCGGCCGTATCGTGACAGTTTGTTTCTCTGGGTGAAAAATACTCTCTTAATTTTTTCAGATTTAAAATACGTTGTTTATCTATATATCTTTTTCATATCTTATTACATGGCCCCCACATCCCGACAAGGGATGTGCTACAAAATTTTGCAAAAAAAAATCCAAATTTTTATTTTTTGCGTAAACTGTTAAGAAAAAGGGTAAATGTTAGAGAGTACAAAGTGGTTTAAATATAAAATTTCTACAAAAAAGTCTTTGACACTTTTTAAGAAGTTGCATCCCTATGACTTAAATGTTTACGAATATCGTCGAAACAATCATAATTATCAATTTCTTTATCAACACTGAGTAAATTTGATCAAAAATTCAATTTTTTATATATTTTTATCTACATGTACAACTTAAAATTTATTGTATGTTACACGTTGATAAAAATAAAAGTCAATATCTGATTTTTTTTAGAGATTGTGTACCTTTTGCGCATAGAAATGGTATATCGTGATGCTCGTGCGCAAAGTAGGTGATTCACACACTATTTTTTGAAACACCTGTCATGAGAAGTTCCTTCTTAAAATGATGAAATTCAAGGGTGAGACGGCACAGTGAATAAGAAAGAAACTGGGATAAAGCGTAGTGGGGTCGAGGGGCAGAGCCCCCGCAAGGGGTTCGTGGGGCAGATGCCCCATGAGAGGAAAAACACTCTACTAAAAAGATTCACATTGTCCCTAGAATCTAGTAATCTGGGCATTAGCCCTGACATCAAATACTGAAACTTCATATTCTCGACAATTGTTTCTGTCACGCACTCGAGGCTATAGTTCTCCTTGACTTCGTGAAACGAACCATGTTCGTTATCGAATTTTCGGCACCAGCCGATCAGAACATCACAGCCAAGGGGAATGAAAAAAGAGATATAAAGAACTTATAAGGGAGTCGCGACGGTTGTACCCGGAATATTCTGTTAAGCTGGTCGTTCTGATCATCAGTGCTCTTGGAGCTATTTAAAGCATTATTAAAGAATTTAAAAAAAAAATTTTTTTCTGGTGCCAGCTTTCAACATTTTTCATCTCATTTCTATTATATCTTTTTCCCCATATATCATGCGGAAGGTCCTAGAATTTCGACAATCCGAAATAAATGTTTATGAGTACAACTATGCTCTTATATCGAGCAAACAACATTTTTTTCATCTGATAAATTATATGAGTATTTTCTCACCCAGACAAAAAAAACTGGCGCGATACAGTCGCCAAAAACTAAAAACAAGTTTTTTGTGAACCACCCTAATGTCACGTACTGCGTGAGGTTAACACATAAATCTTTTTGTAAGGGATAGATAAAATAAATTATTAATGTATACGGGAAACGGCTCAATAAAAATGTAATAAAAGGGTAGCCAATTCAACTTATTAAGAAAAGGAAGTGATGATAAGAGAAAAGGAGATAGAACATTTTTCTGCAATTACAAGAGACTCCACATGCAGCATATATCGGTTAGTGGGATGAGGCTTCTAACCTGGTGGATGAACCAATTGTACGTGGAACATTTCCGGATTACACATGGATAACGAACAAATGCATCTTTTCCTCCCAGAAGGGTTAGAAGCTTCTGGAGGCGCCTAAGGTAATGATTAAACTTGGACCAGCGAACAATGCACCTTTTCATCCCAGGGGGGTTAGAAACTTCTGGGCTTGCACGTGGATGAAGCTGATATAAAAGGTGGCTTTGCACCTTTAAGTGAGGGCTCCATGTTCAGTCCTGAATTTCGAATTCCGGACCTCTGTTGAAGGCCCGTCAACCTTTTAGTCTCAATCAGTTTCCGATTCCCATATGTTCATCATTTGCTAATTCCGAATTCCGGACCTTCCCTGAAGGCTCGTCAACCTCGAATCGACACTCTGCAGTTTTCAGTCCCTAGACTTCAGTTAAATTTAGTCTCTAGAGTGAAATCTAAAATCAAGTTCCGGATCCTTGCGAGTGCTCGAAGATCCAGTGCCAAGTGCGGTGCATTTCAGTACAAATTTTTATACAAATATTCTGGATCTGATAATTCGACTCAATACGTAGGCTGCTCCATAAGTCTTGCAATAGAACGAACCAAGCAAGTTCACGCTTGTTACATTGGGCGCGTAAATAGCTGTCGAGACTTGCAAGTTTATACAAGTATAAAGCGTGTCCCCACATTCAGTATATTCGTTGCATTGTGAGTTGAAAGACGTAAAAATGGCTTGTCTCAGTCATTGTGACTACCGCGTGATATTTTATTACAACTTTACACGTGGGTTGTCGTACCAAGAGTGCCACGAAGAATTGTCTGATACTTTTGGTAAAGACTGCCCTTCTATTTCTACTGTGTTCCGCTGGTACAAAGAGTTTGAAAAAGGAAATTTCAATTTAGATGACGACGAGAGGACAGGTCGTCCAGTGACAAGCAGGACTCAAGAAAACATTGACGCTGTTAAAAAACTAATCATCGCTGACCGTCGAATCACTTACAGACAAATCCAAGACATTTTAGGTATTGGTGCATCAGCGTTGAATTCAATTTTAAATGAAGATTTCAAAGTGAAAAACTATGTTCTTTATGGATCCCTCACTCTCTCAGTGAAAGTCAGCAATCAGCACGTGTCAATTGGTGTAAAAAGATGTTAGATAAATATGACTCTGGTGACTCAAAGCTAGTAGATTCAATTGTAACTGGAGATGAAACGTGGTTATATTATTTCGACATTCCCAGTAAATCTCAATCAAAATTGTGGGTGTTTGAAAATGAACCTACACCAACCATGGTCAAACAGCAGAAATCGGTGAAAAAAAGGATGATTGTAGTTTTCTTTGCTAAAGGAGGTATTATTAAAATGGTAGTATTAGATTTAAAAAAAACAGTCACCGCTGCTTGGTACACAGGCATTTGTTTGTCTCAAGTTACGGAGGAGTTGAAAAAAATACGGCCAAAATCAGGTCTGAGTGCTTGGCATTTCCATCACGACAACGCTCCGGCACATCGGGCAAATCTCACTCAAGACTTTTTGGCCCAATCAGGGCTGACACTTTTGGACCATCCACCCTACAGTCCAGACCTTGCGTCTGATGATTTTGGACTTTTCCCGCTGATAAAAAACCAGTTGAAAGAACGAAAACTTACATCTGAGGAAGAACTGTTGAATGCTTGGGATAAGGCTTGCACTTCTGTTACAAAGGATCAATGGCAGCAGATTTTTAGTAATTGGTTTGTTCGCATGCAGAAATGTATAAACTCTCATGGCATGTATTTTGAAAAATCTCAAAAGATACTAATTTCGCTTTGCAAGACTTATGGAGCAGCCTACGTACATTCTTCAGGATTCAGGCAGAGTTATCAAGGGTTCAACTTTTCTACCAGGATCAAGGATCAAGTTAAGATCTCCAAAAATCATCGAAGGGGTAAATACAAGCAAATCATCAAATTTCATTGTCTAAACCCAGTGTCTACCCTCAATTCTCATCAACTCACCTTATCCGCACAATTACATAACTCTTCTAAGCCGTTTCTCCCTTAACTATTTGTAAATCTCTCCCTTAATCGTATTATGGATGTTCAATCAATCTCTTTCATATTATATCATGAATTCACTAGCAATACAATTCCCACCCTTGCATGTTCTTTCCCATTTTCCATCTTTAGGAACGTAACACTAATATCTTATTTTTACAGTTAATATAGATTCCTTCTTGCTTTTCTTTAAAGTACATCGACGATCATCTTTGTTTAGATTAGCCCAACTTCAGAACGAAGTGTGAGGTCTGATGACCAGAGAATGAGTCAGTCTGGAAAGAACTTTCAACGATGAAAGAATGTATTATTGCTCTTTGAATTGAATTCATAATTTATATGTTAATCCAGATCAATTATATGAAAACCTTTTCCCTAGTAATAAATAATTGGGGAGGGCACATACACTAAAGTGCGGCAAACTCGATAGGGAGGCTCGAGGATCTCGTCACTGGTCAAATACTAGCGTCTTCCTCTATTACAATATAATTCCAATTGTATAATCAATTTGTAATTTAAAATCTCAATAAATTTTTAATTATCAAGTTTGTCCCATGGCCTTATGTGAAACTGATCAATTGTCTCAACGGTCATTAAATTTTTGTAAGCTCAAGATAAACTAATTACAAGTTAAATATTAGAATCAGTGATTATTAGATTTGATCCAATGAATGATGTGACGAGGTGTTTTCCATCTATCACGTAAAACAGTGACCTGTCAGTTAGCAACAGTCAGTAATTGAACTATCGGTAAAGTAGGACCTTGGAATGCAATCTTGAGTCGGTCAATAAGGTTGGCCCCTGAACTACCGACCCAGAAATCAAATTCTGGGGATTCCCCGGTTTTCGAAAAATAATCGAACGTTCCAGAAATTTTGACGTGATCTCTCAAGATTTTCTGTACATCGAAGTTTCTAGAAGACCAAATACCCTACCAAATGGATCCCTACTATGAACTGTCGAGGCGCATTAAACAAAAGTCATCATCGCAGTCACTTGGAAAACCTGGCACGAGCCGAAACTACCCAGATTTTTGTCCGTCTGAGTCAGGATCAAATCAATCTAGGAAATTTTCCTTCGTTGCAAAATCTAGCTTATAAGTCGGGAAACTCCTATCCAGGACAACGAAAATTGCCATTATTTTCGGTACTGGGACGGGAGTGAACCGCCGCCACCGGGATCGATGGATTGACCGGAAGAATTAGATTTTTACGATCCGGACCTAAAAATTAAATTAAATCTTCGTCCGACGAAAAGCTGGCCCGTAACAGGAGTGTCGTTGTTCGTTGCGTCCTATCCGGCCAGGGTGAAAACAAAATGTGAGATTAGTCTAGAAGAAATTGCCCCCATTCGAATCTAAAAACGAAAAGGAGCAATTTTATCGTAAAGACTATAATTCCGTTTCATGGGAAATAGATATATTTTCTATTTCTCATAAAAGCGAATTCGGAAAAGTGACAGGTGTTCGCGCGTGTCTCGTGTGGGTGTCGTCAACCCAATCAAGGACTAAAGTTGGTTATCTTTAAATAAACAAAACAATAAAATAAAAGGATTTCGAATTCGAATTTATATTTTAATGGTGCATAAAACTCGTCACGTATAAGTACTCATGATTTGTGGAGTCCGCAAATTGGAATAAGCTTCTACCGATGTGTTATGTCCAGGGCTCGATTTATGTTCACTGTTAGAAATGTTCGGAAAATTCCGACACATTTAAGATACTAAAGTAACTGGAATTTACGAAATTATGTTGCTGAAAACGAAATTCAGTAACTTTTATAGTGAATTTACTAAATTTTCATTAAACTTCAGACGCTGTCTGAAAATTACGAATAGTTTAAAAAAATTCCAAAACGGTAACAGAAATATAAGTTTTTGTAACCGAAGGAAGTGCGCAGTTGCATGCGCACTGGTTGCTTCTCGATCGCGTTCGTAGGAGACAAGGATGGTGGTTCTGTAGTAATCGGCAGCAATAAAGTGCAAAATGAATTGGAATAATTCAATATTGAAAAGGATTTGATCCAGGTTTTAACTGGATGGCGAGTCCGCTATTTACGTGAAAAGACGTTCATTAGTTCTTAACAACATAATTTTATGTGAGCCTTTTCCGGTCAAATAAATTTAAATTCAGTGATTTATTATTTTTCTCAACTTAAATCTCAACTTAAATTAAAAGGCGGAAATACATTTTTTAAATTCTATAACTAAATTGCCGAACCCTTTTCCGGCAAGACAATTCGAATTAAAAGAAGCGCCATTACGTCATATATTTTCTACTTCGATATGGTTACGTTCAAAATCTAAATTTTTTAATCGTGAAAGTCCTCTACTATTGAATTTTATTAAAATTGTTCGTAATTGTTTTAATAAAATGTCTATAATATAAATGTATGATCACTTTACACACTTGCAACCACATAATTTAATTTTTAACAAGCCATTGGGTAACGTAAGTGATTATTATTATCGAGTTGAAGAATCTGAGAACATTTTATTGTCTTTATTATCATTTCAATTCATAATAGACGATGATGAAATTGATAAATATTTACAAGAAGTGTATGACATACTTGAGAAAAGAGTACCAAATAAAAATACAATATTTATTTTGTCATAATCGAGTGCAGGTAAAAATTACTTCTTTCATGTTATATTGCATTATTATATTAATTTGGGACAAATGGGAAATTTCAATAGATATTGTTATTTTCCATTAATGAAATGTGTGGATAAAAGAATTATATTGTGGAATTAACCCGTTATGGAAGCGTGTGCAACAGAAACATTAAAATGTATTCTCGGAGGTGATACGTGTAATGCGAAAGTAAAATATCAGGGTGATGCTATTGTAACTCGCTTGCCCTGTATAGAAAAATCAGGAAAAATCGAAAAGATTATTGAGTTACCTCCGATAATTCGTGAAAATCAACTCATACAAAGCACCCGGGAAAATTCCGTCGGTGTTGTACAAAATAACGGAGATACAATCGACAAGTCAACCTTTCTTGCCCTTTCTTGAACTGGAAGGTAGATGTAAGTTTTTAATATATTGTCTTAACTGTTTATCTATTCAATGTCTTCAATAAGGTATATAATCTAAACTACACCTCATTTATTTAAACACTAAACTGACACAATCCCCATAGGATTGTTACCAACAACAAACCAACAATAAATAATTACTTTGGTTTTACCAACCTGACGCAATCAGCAACACTGGTCTCTCTCTTGCTCAAATTTTCATATTACTCTCGTCTTTTGCTCGACACTTTGAGACTGTAGTGACGTGGGGAGGGCCAGGATTAGTAGACACAAAAGGAAGGTCAGATCTATCTCTCTCCTTGTCTCCCTATGTATTAATGTTAATGAACGCCGCAACTTCGTCATCGCGCGTACCATCCCTCACTTTTGGCAACGGTACGTGACTTTTGGCGTTTACCCAGCGTATATAAACCCCAGAGCCACCCTTGTTAATGGTTTTACGTTCCCGGCAGTCATACTGTTCACTTTGATCTGCGAAAAACGAATCACATTGACAAAGTTGCGGTTTCTATCTCATTGTGACCGAAGAAACGCTCTGATTAAAGGTCTTACGTTCCCGGCAATCATACTGTTCACTTCGATCTGCGAATAAAGAATCACTTTGATAAAGTTGCGGTTTCGATCTCATTGTGACATAAGAAACGTTCTGATTAATGGTCTTACGTTTCCGGCAGTCATACTGTTCACTTCGATCTGCGGAAAACGAATCACATTGACAAAGTTGCGGTTTCTATCTCATTGTGCCCGAAGAAACGCTCTGATTAAGTGGTGCACTTTCAAGTTCAATTTAAAATAGTTAACGTGTTCGAGTCTTGCACTAAGTTACTCTGCGAGAAGATCTTGCCGTTGTCTTCCGAATATAGAGATGCAAGCGACAACCATACTCTCTCTTGCTCTTTCAAGGAAGAAAGATACATGTAAGTTTATTTCATGTAACTCTCAACTCTGTTCTTATTCTTTAAAATAAATCAATTGTTATAGCAACTATCTCTCACTCATTTAAACACTGTAATCTGACACAGTCCTCGTAGGGCTGATAAAAGGCGCACAAACCCACAAACAAATAATTTTTCAGACCTTACCAGCCTGACATATCAGCACACTGGTCTCTCGCTTTTCCTATTTTCCATACTACCCTAGCCTTTTGCTCGGGACGTTACACCGGTAGAGTCAAGGTCGGTCTATGTGTAATTTAATCCTCAAATAAACGTTGCATTAATCTAGACAATATAAGTTGAGACTTGAATTTAAAAGCCTAGATCTCCCCCTCAATAGTCAAAATTACAGGCAAGTGACGGGGACTTATAAGAAGAGCGGAAAGGCAATGATCCTACATAAAAATAAGCCACTAGGGATTCATCCTAGTGGACTGTTTTGTTCCTCTGACGCATCAGATATTAACAACAAATGTTTATACATAACGAACGATTCTCCAGAATTCAAGTTCTTAAAAGTCCGAGTTCCGAATTTTAAATCACGTTCTTAACCCAACTCCTGAAGTACCTACTGTGGATTTTTGGATTACTTATACACCGTGGATTATTGGATTACTTATATTACAACTCTCAGATCTTCAATAAGGTAACCAACGAATTCTACATCTACGAAACTACAACCTACCTCTCTCTTATCTCAACGTTCTCTCTTTCACCAAATTGTCATCACCCTTCCATTTTCCTCATGAGTTATTATTGCACTTTCCCAGAGCCGTTTCTCCTCAAATTCTTGTAATTCATTCCATTCTGCTATACTGTCCTATCATTAAAAGTCTATTACTACTCTCTATTTGTAATCCCTCACGAATTCATAAATCGTAAAATCTACGATAAGCATTAATTCCTAATCTATATATAATCTGTTAGATCTAACCTGTTCTCTAGATGAATCAGGATTAACATTCTAGGACATAACAAAATCAAGTAACAATCAACCTGTAGAATCCTTCAATCCACTACTGCCGTGACTTCACAGGTCAATTGTCGTGAGCACAAGCCTCAACGTCCAAATTTCGGAGATCTTACGGGAAATTGAGAGCATACCTTATGTCCTTGTATACCGGTGTAAAGTGGCCAACCAGGTGCCAAAATGACAATCTGGTCCAGATGGAAGATACTTTAAATGAAACAAAAGTGGGCACAGATCCAACTTCTCTCCTCTTAAGGAATTTAACATTGAGAATGATTCCAATACATTCCCATTTCCCTGGAAGAAACTCAAGTTGATTGAAGTGCATCTGGTGGGATTCCCAAGTCTAGTGAGAAGAAGGGAATGTCCGGGATGTAAATTGCCAATGTTACCGAAATAATTAGCGTGGCCGGTTTTTGCAACTGAAATTGTTTTTTTCTCGTGTTTATATCATTGGCACAAATCCTTGGGACCTCGTGAAATGTACGTACACAGACGGTGACATCTTTCGATCGCGTATGTAATTGCAACAGCTTGAGTCATCGCGAATTTCGTCCCTTCTCGTAAAGTAAAATTTCCAATTTTTCGGCAAATGATTTTTGTTTTGTTACTGGTACTATGAAGATTTAAATTTAATAAAAAATCCATATCGCGGTTCCAAAGTGAAGGGTTTTAATGGGAGAAACTTGCATATAAGATTCGTGGATATGTCACCGTCATGAAATGGGAGCCGAGCAAAAAAGTGTTCCATCTCTGCCTGACTTACTCTATAATTATTTATAAAATAAACCTCATTACAAAATACAAATCCGTTTTGGGTACACCCCAAAAATCTTATTAGTTACAAACTCTTCTGTCTTCCATAATGAGAAAAAATAAAAGCTAGACCCAAAATGACGAAAAGACAATGAGCTAAGCAATAGGGTAAGCAATTACTAGCATAATCGATTCTAAGATTTTGCATGTAACATGTGTGACATCCTGTCACTTTACCTAAAAAAATCAATACTTTCTTTCCCATCAAATACAACCAATTTTAAAGCGTTCCATGTCCACAAAAATTGTAAATGTACCGCCAGCGTAATTTCGACCAAGCCTTATTAGTAATAAAGGAGGGATCGCGCCCCAAAATGAAATTGTCAAATAGGGGAATTGTATTCAGGAGGGATCACACCCCAAATATTAAACAACGATTAACTATAACACTTAGGAGGGAACGCGCCTAGAAATAAGTAGTAAATTAGGGAAATTCAGCTCTGTATGGGACATTATATATCTACCATTGTAGCGAAAAGCTATTTAACCCGCCATCTTCAAAAAGTCAGGCAGTCTCAATCCGTCGTTAGCCTAAGTCCGTCAAGTCCGTAGTAGTCTGTTTCGCGTTATACGCCGTAGGCTATGCCTCGTTAGCAAACAATCTGTTTTCTGTAAAGTTCTTCGTTGTCCTTTATCCGCCGAAAGCTCTGACCATTTTGTAATCCGTAAGTTCTTCAGTTTTTCCGTTATCCGTCGCAGGCTATGCCTGATTATTAAACAATTTGTCAAATCCGGAAAGTCAGTTTTTTTGTTATCAGTCGGTTCAATTGTTTCCCACGGGAATTCTGTAATCCTTCATGCAAATTGGTGATCGTGCATCAACCCCAAGAGAATAAAAATCTTAAATACCATTGGGCTCCTTGAAGGAAACCCTCCACTGTTCCTGGGAGGAACCCAGACAAATAACTTGTAGGTATCATCAGGTTAATCTTCACACTTCACGACTTCACGACATCTCTACAGCAAACCCATTGAACCTCGGGAACCCATATACAATATTCTGGATTAATTCCCAGAGAATAAGCACGTGACTCTACAAAACAATTATGTAAGTAGAACCAATTTATCCCAATTCAACGCTTAATTCCCTTACTTAATTTTTTGAATTCTTGATGGAAACTTTCTTTTCTTTTCCCCCTAATTAGACTGCTTAACCTTGGAGGATCAAATGCTAGGGATTTTGCCTAATCACCTCGGGTCTCTTGATTTTGCTACACCAATTTGTATAACTAAAATAAATTGAATCAATTGATGGCATAATTAAAATTCTTTCAATTTATTTAATAACCTCTCTCTCTCTCTCTGTTTTTTTCCTCAACTCCCGCTTCGGCAAAATTAGTATAGTTGAGTTTCCTTAACTACGCTAATATTTGTCGAGCAAAAACGAGGAATCTATTTAAGATAATCACGTAATTTCTTTATCCAGACGTCACACATGTACCATATAAATACCCTTCCCAAATTCACTATTTCAGTTCAGTTTTCGTCATCGCGTCAGATGTATTCAGTCAATATATTAGTTAATGTCGGTCAACTATTTTAAAATTGTAAATTCTTAACCATTATAATAACCAGTCACCAAAATTGTGGTTTTACTTGTAAAAATTGAAAGTTAATCTCGATTTCAATAAAAGGAGTCAAGGATAATTCCTTTATCTTTAACTCTTGAGAGAAATGATCTGCTTCGTATAACCAGAGGGAATCCTACCAAATTACATTCAAAAATTGGAATCATGTATAAATCTGATGTAAGCTACCAATAAATTAATTAAAGAAATAATCAAGAATCAGGTTGAATAAAAACCTGTACCGGCAGTAATTGTTGGTCCAGAAATTAGGATCACTCACAGAAACAGAACCATTTCGATAAGTCACCAATTATCCCCTCTCCTATAAATGTCTAATTGGAAATCTTTTCTGAAATAATAATATTTTTCATGCTGCTAATTCTAGATAAGAATTGGATTACTGAATAGAAATTCAGATACGAATTCAAGCAAACACTTCTCTTTAATTGAACTCATAATTTTTGAGTTCTCTCAATATTTTCAAATTCAAACTCTTGATTAATATAATAAAATAAAACATAACTAACAACTTGTCTCAGTGATTATCCTCGAACCTGCTTCGGCTACCTTGGAGTTTATTATCTTTATAATAGAATCTAGAATCCTGATTATATAAATTAAAGGTAAGTTATGCATTATTATGTCATAACATAAGTTAAGGTTCCCATAAAACGAGGAACGTTAGGGAATAATGAAGGGGATAGTTTACATTTAAGGGTTCATGACGTAACACATGTTGTCCGCGGAAAAAAATTCATCGTAAAAATTCAAATCTTTTCACTATGTAATCAATTTTGTAAGGAACATTTGAAATTAGGAATATTTTAAACTAGTTTGTAGATGACGCTACTAAGGGCTCGACTACCGCGCCCTCCTCTGAATCAGAAGTCAGTCTCGTTTGAGCCGCGTTACGCATTGTATCATGATCCTTCGATATTTTTCAATAAAAGTTATTAATGTACATAAGTGTGCCTTATTTCATCCGCTAACCATCCGTCACAATTCTGAAGAAACAATCATGGTGAATAGTGTGCCCATGGTGTTGGAGAATGTATACATGGCGCTGCCTCACACATAAACTGTTTTATTATTTAAAAATACCAAACCGAGACCATGGATAGAACTCCATCAAGGAAGTTCTTGTAAAATTTATCTAAATGAATCGAACGTATGATGAGCTAACAGCATTTAAACATATTTTTATGTTCGAAAAATGTGATCAGCTAAAGCAAAAGCTAACACTGGTATACAAATTTAAGCTTTCCGTCGTGCATATGGGAAGTGACGATGATGATTTTTATGGATGCAATATGCGTATATTCCATCACGGAGTGTTCGGGGTGTCTTTATATTTGAATCAGAATCAAATTTATAACTGAAAACGGATAAATTCCATGTTCTCTGATACTCATAGTAATACGGCCAAGTGTACAACACTTGGTGCGTGCACAATTACTTTCACCACTACGTTCGAAGGGGTGTTAAACCAAAATTAATACAACCTCAATTAAGAACACCATTGGTGTTAAACTTCCACTTATGAGGTTCCTTTTTTTGGGAACCAGAAACATATATTTACGACTGATATTCCATCTCGCTTTTTGCATGTCTAGTGAGAGGAAAGGAACGTCCGGGAAGTAAATTGCCCCTTTTTATCGAAAGAAGTAACAAGGATTGCAAGGGTTGCAAAGAAATTATTAAAAAATGATGCCTAATACAGAGGCAACCGTGCACCCTTCTCAAAATATTGTGGGATCGTAATCTTGAAGAAGGGGGTCTCCTTATCAATGAATAGATTCAATAAAAACAAATGTTATAAATTTAAAATAACCACGTTTCTTGTCTGAAATAAAAAAATGAGATGAATATTAATACAGCCGGTATGCCACGAGCGCGAATAAGAGTGAGTTTTTGAATAGAGAGGTTCTTTGTTATATAAAAGGACTTTTTACATGTGCATCCAAACGTAACTTCCAAAAAGCATACATGCAGCATTAATCATGTGTACCGATCGAAGATGAAAAGTGAAAATCCATACTGCATTAGTGGAAGTTCTGAGTACAAAAGTGAAAGGGCGTGAAAAAGAGATCAATTCATTGTCGTTCCATTCGTAGAAAAGAATGTCAAAAGCTTTAACGTCATGTAACGTTCCGTTAAATTTGAACTATCATACAAAATATTATGATAGCTTCCGAACGTCAGAATATTCTCAAAACTCTTTCCCGTGTTTATTTCGAGTGTCATATTGATAGAGTCTGTATCTTTCACATAATTATTTTTCTTGATAATTATTCTTTGCTAAACTTGGGTTTGTTATGGCCTTAGTGCTAGAAATGTAGAGTTAAATAATACATCCACAATCATGTGGTCTGCATGCGTTTTTTTTATACGATCGATTGTATTTTTTTAACTCAGCAACATTTTAATTATAATAATGGATGTTCTGTGCTTAAACATTGGAAAAAAAACTTTTTTACTACTATAACTTGAACTGATAGTTCTTCACATGTATAATTTTGTACATTCGAAACTTTTTTAACATTATGAAACTTTTGTAACACAAGAGAAACGTTTAACTTGCGTCCTGATGAGTCCGTGATTCACGGCGAAATGCATAGACAATTTCGCAATTAAACTCAGTTGTATTATTTAATTCTTCATTTCTAGATCTAAGTCCAAAACAAAACCAAGTTTATATATTTATTATTTGGTCTAAAAATTTTTTTAAATTACTCTTTGCTTTTTCATTTCTATCAGCACGATAGAGAATCATATTTTGCTTAAGCGTTTGCTTTCTTTAATTGATTTGCAGATATCATTTCCAAATTTCTCATCTCACACCGGAAAACTAGAAACACGTGGCAGGAGTCATTGTTTCGGCATTGACAAACCTTCTACGCGGCATTTCAGTCAACAACATATGGATCAGGTCTATGTTGGCTTTAACCGAAAAAGACATGTATCTGATGGAAGTTAGCGTGTCGACAAAAGTATCAAATGTAATCCATTGGTCTCGCACATTGGTCTCATCCAGTCAATTTTTCGGTACCGTACCAGTCTGTTTTCTATATAGTTACAGGCCTCATAGTCCCTATGAGATAAAATATAGGGACTAAAGGGTACTTTTTGTAACGCTCATAGGGTACTTTCTTCGCGCTCAAAGGGTAACAAATTCAGGATAAACTCACAAGATTTCAAAAAAATTCAAGTTAAATTCCAAAAAATCCATTGAATTAAATAGAATTGAGTGAATTTAGAAGAATTCAAGTAAATGAAAAAAATGCAAGAGAATTTCAAAGAATTCAGGGTGAATTCCAACAACAACAAAATCTCTGAAAATCTTTGAAAGCAATCAAGTGAATTGAAAACAATTTAAAAATAAGAAACAATTAATTGAATTGAGTGAATTTAGAACAATTCGAAAGAATTAAAAAGAATTCAGGATAAATTTATAAGAATTCAGCGCGAATTCCAAATGAATTGCAAAAAATATTTGAAAATCTCTTCAAAT
>CAKNWW010349092.1:0-22862 GCA_932074435.1 Andricus kollari | reverse complement strand
AAGTTAGAAATATTGTTCTTTATGGTAATCAACATTTTTTACATGAAACTGATATTTTGCATTTTGTGGGGCATTCCCGGGAATAATGCAAGAGGTTTGGGGCGTCAAAATTCACAAAATGTTAATAGAAAGTACTTCTTCTTTCCATTTTTTTGAAAACTGAGCTATTTCCATTTAAAGCCCCATGTCAATATGGAAAGCCCGGGGGCACGGGTCAATATTAACAGATTAAAAGAAAAGAGCTTTCTTTTTCCTTAAAACAAACAAATTGGGAAAGGGGGAATCGATAGCGAAAAATCGAAAGTAGAATTTTTACAGATATAAAGTTGGATCACCCTATTCTTGCACTGATTCAATACCTTTTTAATAATTCTGAAAATGTTAATGAAATGTCACTTCTGAAGATTAAAAAAAAACTATTTTGTCAAATAAAAAATGGTTAAAATAATTATTATTTCAAAAATCGCCTGCCACGAATCTTTTTATATATGCTTTTCTTTTGAAGTTTCTGCAAAACAAAGTGTCAAACCGATAAAAGTTTACAAACAAAAAACAGAATTCAGGGTCCAAATTTCATTACAATATGCCATATTTTCATATATAGCGAAGAAATGTGTGTTGAATTCTATAACTGCTCTCTAATTTAATATTTCCATCTTTAGCTTCATCATTATATTTAAAATCAAGATTATATACTTTAACCACCTCGTGCCGGGCATTATATATAATTTCTAGGGGTTATACATATACAATACCTGCATTATATTCTTTGCATGTAACATATACCAGTAGAGAGCTATGACAAATTAAATTTACCAATAGTGTAAGCTGGATTAATTTATAGTAGTGCGCTGTTTTTGTTGTTGTAATAACAACGTTTTCGGGTTCGCTTTAAAAACGGAAACATTTTCCGAAGTTTATCCAGGCAAAAAATACAAAATTAATTTCCTATAAGAATATGTATTTTTTAAGTTAAAATTCGAAACTTGTTCCAAAGGTCTTTACCGGCCAACGTTTTTGATTTCTTTCTAATTCACCGCAATTCGTCCTTAACTCAAAAAGTTAGTATATACTTACGTTTTGGAAAATCGTCTAAAGGATTGTGTAATTCTCGTACTGCTCCTCGTACTACACGTCTGTCTGTAAAATATAATATAGAGATTTTGATTCAAGAATTTTTTTAACGAAACCAAACATTTGTCATTGCTACAAACTATAGATAGCTCAAATGTAACCTCAAAGTCTGTTAATATCAACCAAGTTCCAAATTTCGATGAAGTAAATATATTTTGAGAATCTAAACACCCTGCATTATCTTTACCCGGAACATTTAACAAAATTTGTAGTCCTCAAAGCTCTGCAATCGACGCGAGCTTATACTATAATAAATTATTTTTTCTTATCCACTAAAAAATTATTTCCCGATAGTTCTTGTACTACGGGTGTCCAAAAATTCGGCTGCACTCGACTTCCCTCCCGGGGTCAGAAAATCTGTCGAATTCGGGCGGGTAGAGGACAGTTGCGTTCTATCCCCTCTCCTCACATAGATCTTGGTTTATGTGAAGGAAAGGGGACGGGGTGACAAGAGGTTGATCATGGAATCAAGTGAGTACTTATATTAATGCACGTGCTCACACTGATGCGGAATTTCATTTTTGTTTAAATGTGTTTAAATTCCCAGTGTAAGTTTCCCACTAACGAAGTTCCGTGAGCGTAGCCTAATACAGTTTTTGCTCATAATTAATCGCTTCTAGTGAAAAATTCAACTATTAAATTTTTCATTGAAAATTCATCTTCTTTTGTTGAAAATTCAATCAGTCGTTTGACAGTCAAATAAATTTGTAAAAATTGATTTTATTGACTTAATATTGTTGAAAATGCGTTTCGATGTTTAAAATTAATTTTTTCAACTGAAAACTCAACTATTCCATTTTTAGTTCCAATTTTTGTTGAAAATTGGTTCATTTTATAAGAAGATTGATTTTTTAACTGAAAAATTATTTTTTCTGATTTTTGTTGTAAATTGAATATTTTGCAACTCTATATGTCCTAAAGTCAAGAATTTCCAATACGAAAAGAGAACAGGGGACGGAAATGAAAACAGGATAACAAAACGTAAAATGTATTCAATTAATTTTTCTACATTTAACGCTAATTTTTATACAAGTGTGAAGGAAAAAATCCGCCCGCTGGGCGGGCACATTCTCATCGCGCGCAAGTGAGTGTGTCTTCATTTCTGCGACAACTAAATTTTTTGCTATTATGGTGGAAAGATCTGGTGAGGAACTGACAACTTTGAGAAGCTCCTGTATCGTCAATTTCGCTTCAAAAATTTTGAAAGAAATTTTCTCTTATTCTTCAAAGCCTTAAGAACTTGTGTTTGTTGAAAAAATTAAATATTTTCATAAACATGGCTATAAATTAGTTTCAAAGAAAAATCATTATCTCCCGTACTATTGCACCTACGACAACGAACAAAAATGGAAAATATATATTAATTTTCTGTTAATTCAGTCATGTAAAAACGTTTGATCAAAAATGACGCAATAGAGGTGCCTGCTTCATTGAAGTATAGCGGGACATTCAAAGGCCCACGTGGGTCTTTAAAATATTTATTTTTCCTTATAAACATTTCTTTAACATAATCTATTTACATGTTGTTAATACTTTTTCTTTTTTAAACATTAACATCTGCGGCTCGTTTTCATACGTGCAGTGGTACGGGAGATAATTTTTTTTCTTGTTAACTACTTTATAGCTATGTTGATAAAAATATATTAAATTTTTTGCAACGCATACAAATTCCTAAGGCTTTGAAGAATAAGGGAAATTTTTTTTCAAAATTTTCAAGGCGAAATTCACAATACAGTAGCTTCTCAAAGTTGACTTGTGTACTCGAAGCGCCTTATTTCAGTGTTTTTGGCAAACAAACTATGACAGTTCCTCACCAGATTTGTCCACAATAACCGCAAAACATGTAATCGACGCATAAGTGAAAACACATTCACGTGCTGTTCACAGTTTTTTAAAACCATTTTTCGTTCCCGAGATATTCACGCCCAAAGTGTCCGGACTACATGAAAAAAATCAGAGAGTAGGACGGTTGGTTCTCGCGCTGCGCGCTCGATATTATATTCATCTCGCGCTTCGCGCTTGTTGATTTATTTACCTCGCGCTACGCGCTCAACCTTTTTATTTCCCCCACATTTATACACAAACCTTTGACATTAAAGGTCCGATCATCGAAAACTGTAATTGGGGTATTGTGAATTATCTTTTGTTAAAGCTCCTTCGGCTTTAACGAATACATTCTTATCACGTATCTCGTGCTTCAAACTCAATTTTGTTCAAAATGTGAACTTTCCTACATTGCGTACAATACTATTATATTAAATGTATATTACATTTGTTTCTTTACCTCGGCGTGGGATCGCTTATTCAGATATTGCAAAATAAAGAACAAATTTTATTCATCATGATTACTTTGATATTTGATCCCTATTTTGCATTAATTTTCATTCTCAGCTACCCCAAATAATGTATAATTTCAATATATTTATATATTATAAAAATTCATGATATGCATTGGTATCGAAACATGCGTACACATTTACATTGTCTTGTTTTGATTATTAAAAGAAAAGTGCGTATAATATAAAAAAAACACAATTTTGCTGTTGAACATTTTATTGAAACTTTTGCCATTTTTCCATAAATTTATTTGATTTATTTTCATTATTATTTTTCACGCTTTAAACTGAAAATACGCATCTTGGCGTAAAGTACTTTTGAGAGTTTATCACAAATTTCTAGATCTTTTTTGGTTGAACAACTTTTTCCTTCTCATTTTTTCTAGTCTCTTGTGTCGTTTTTTTAAAATATTTTTAATCTTGTTTTTTACGATTAAAAGAAAACCTACTCCCTCTATCAAAACATTATTCATGACAAATTTTTAGCTCTTTTTTGTATGCGAAACTTTTGTCAGTTAATTTTCTTCATAGCTTGTGTCGTTCGTTGAACAAATTAATTTCTTAATTTTTAAAGTTTTTTACGAATAAAACAAAAATTACGTTTCCTATAAAGAAGTGATTCATTACAAAATTTTTATAGATATTTTTTAGGTGCACAATTTTTCTTGATTCATATTTTTCTCGTGCCTTGCACAGTTTGACCGAAAAATGGAATTATTGATTTTTCATTATTTTTTGTGCGACCAAAGTTTGAATTTTCGATTTTCCAACATAATTCAAATTAATCTTGCAGGGCTTTCAAGAAGGAACGTTTTTCTTCTCTTGACTTTTTTCCATGTCGTGCGTTGTTAATCTCCAAATGTTAATTGTCGTTTTTTTTTTTTTTTTCGGAACTCTGATAATTTTTCTTAACGAAAAAAGTCAAAAGGGTAAATTGTTTGCGTTTGAAAAAATTGGTTCGAGAAATGTTGACACAAACATTGGGATTTAAATGGGAAGAGCTCGGTTTTCGAAAAATGAAAAGAAAAAGTACTTCTTATTAATTGTTTGTAAATTAAAATACAGTTGCCTCTCAAGGAATGTTCCAGGAATAATTTTCGCCCTTGAAATATTAATTTTGATGCCTAAACCCCCTTGTATTGCGATCGGAATATGTCCCAAGAAATGCAAAATATCTGTTTTATGTGAAACTCATGCTTAGGATGATATTTTTTAGAATATCCTCGAAATTAATTATTTATATTCCATAAGTCACAAATTTTCACGCATTTCTCTACTCATTAAAGATTTTTAAATCAATGAATGCTTCTTTAAAACAATTTTTTTTGCTGTCCGTGATGTCCCACCCTGGTACTAAAGCTATAAAGCCTATTGTGCCACATCCGTGTTTATTCTCAGGGCAGTATTGCGAATGCGGCCACTTAGACCTCGGTGGAGATCGTCACGGGCAAAGTGATCTTCACACACTCTGCCATTCGGCAGCCTCCCTAGCAGGCCGCATAAGGAAAATACGGCCAGGCTAGGGTGGCCGGAGCCATCCTTCTGAGGTCATTAGTTAGATGCACAGATTCGAAACACTGGCCTGGTGTGTTATGCAAGGGAAAGTGTGTGCAGAGTCCACAAGCGCAAGAAGAACGCTGACTCATGTTCGAGTCTTCTCGAAACCGACTTCATGGGGCCTGTAGCTTGGTACGTAACCAGCCTCTCCTGAGGGTTAAGATAGAAATATTATTTTTGAAATTATTCAACATTTTTTACATAAAACTAATATATTGCATTTTGCGGGACATTTCAGGGCACAATACAAGGATGTTGGGGCGTCCAAATTAAAAGTTATCAGATGAAAATTATTCCTTGATTCACGAAAAATTGATAAAAAGTACTTCTTTTTCAGATTTTTCGCAAATCGAGCTATACCAATTTAAACCCCCATGTTAATTTCGAAAGCTAAGGAGCAAGCGGCAATATTGACAGATCAAAAAAAGAATGAAATTTATTTTCCCCTAAAAGAAACATATCGGGGAAGGGGGTATCGATATCCAAGAATCGAAAGTGTTGATTCAAGATCTTTTTTATAAATCTGAAAATCTTAAAGATATGTCACTAAGAAAAATTCAAAAAAATCAACTTTTTGTCAAATAAAAAATGGTTAAAATAATTTTTAAAAAATCGCCTGCAACAAATCTTTTTACACAAGCCTTTTGGTAAATGTTCCTGCAGAACAGAGTGTCAAACCAATTAATGTTTATGCGGAAAAAACAAAGTTCAGTGTAAATCAAAATGTCATTACATCAAGCGATGTTGTCTTGAATAGCGAGTATACGTGAGTTGAATTCTATAACTGCTCTTTAAATTATTTATCAATCCCCATCTTTAACTTCATCATTTTATTTAAAATAAAGATTATATCGACGCCTGCATTCAATATAAGTCTATGTGCTGCCAGCGATGTGTGTGATACCATGCGCTGTGTATAGGCATAGGGAATAGCTTCATACAGGGCGCTGTCAGCACATAGACTCATATTGAATGGAGAAGTCGATATACCGTAACTACCTCGTGCTGAGCAATATATATAATTGCTAGGGATTACACATACATATTACCTAGATTGTATACTTTCCTGTAACACATACTCATAGAGAGCTATGACTAATTAAGCTGACCAATAGTATAAGCTGGAATAATTGAAATCTTTACAAATTAAATTTCATCATGAAATTGCATATTTTTATAATGTCTCTCCATTTTCCAATGAAATAAAAAAAGCGAATGTAAGACAGAAAATCCTCGGGGAGAAGATCACCGGTTTTGCCACAACTTATCATAGATTTCCACAAATACCAATCCATTTCCACAAATTTCGTAAATTTGTATGAATTTCCAAAATTTATAGAAATACATTTTTTGTGTGTAAAACGGTGTTTTTGGGTTTTTCTTTAAAAACGGAAAGAGCCAACGATTTTAATTTTGTTTACTAAATCACAGCAATATTTTCTTAGTTCAGAAAATTATTATATACTTACTCATCCGCGTTTCGATACCATCCATCCGATGTAAAACTTGGATTCTATATGCTTGGTCATTACCCAATATCACGTTCTCATTTCCATAACTGGCTGTTTGTAGTACTGGACGGTCTGTAAGATATAAGGTAGGGATTTATATTGAAGAATTTTTTTAACAAATCCAAAAAATTTACTATTGGTCCAAACTAAAGATACCTCAAATGTAGTCGCAAAATCAGTTCATATAAACCAAGGTACCAAATTTCGATGGAGTAAATATATTTTAACAATCTAGACATTCCGCATTATGTATTTTTAGAGTATTACGTTATTTTGACATATTATTGTCCATTGGCATAACTGAGATTATAGGATTTTTGTTCAGACATACATAACAGTAACTTGAAACAGACAATACATCAATTTCTGAATTAAAAATAAATTATTGCAAACCAATTTTGTTTTCCGAAATTTTCTATCGAAATTTATAGTGCGTAAAAAGTCAACCGAAAAAGGCTCATGAAGAAATTTAATGAAATGTTCGTCTTGCGCTCTATTATTTCATGTAACTTCATGAATCCGTTCATTACGTATTTCGAACTTTTTGAAACCACGGTTGACCCTGCCCAAACTATATTTTTAAGATTTTTCTATTCTAATCTAGTATCTATGTAGCACTCAGTTTTAGCATTTTTCAAAACAAATATCCGCTGTATAAGATCCATCATTTTGAAATTGCCCCCTTTATACCATATCTCAGCAAAATGTGTAAGCATGTAATAACTACTACGGCGATATTGGATCCGACATTATAAATTTTTAAAATTTTATGTTAAGTTCAAAGCCGGCGACACCAATTTCAGAACCAGTTTGTACAAAGTCTTATATCGATTCGATAAAAAATCAATTTTTTGCCACTTTTTTTAAGTTCTGGCCTTCTGTGTCGCTGTTAGCAGAACCCGAGTTAGTTTTTCTGGCTTTAAAGACACGCTATGATGGATGCAGTATTTTCTTAAAGGTTATTTTCGAGTAACTTTTAAATCCACGCAGGATCAGCGTCTATAAGACATTTTATACCTGCATTGTATTTCTGAAAGCAAGCCTGCCGAAAGTTGCATTGCTGGAGGGCCAACAAACTTCAAGAAGCCATAGAAACTCAAAGTTTCGAGCACAATCCATACGTCCAGCAGAACATCATCGAAGTTACCAAAAGTTACCGATAAATTACAATAAAAATCAGGTGCATCAAGCTAGCACCTCCACAATCGAAATTTTCATATTTATTTGTATTGGAATTTCGGGCTTTTTCTAAGCTTTTTGTGGGCTGTATTGCCGATTTTTGGGCTCCTCTACTTTTTTTTTTAAATTGAAATTTGGAGTGGATGTGCTGAATTGACTCAAACCAGCATCTCCACTATATAAAAATTTATAAAAATCAAAAATTAAACACCACAGAATCTTGGGCTTTTTTTCGGCTCTTGAACGCGCCAGCAGCCAATTTCCAAAAACCACCCCTATGTAAAAAAACCAACCCCGTAGTAAAAACGCAAACCTGGAAAATAAAAATTAGAAAGTAGTTAAAAGTTTTTTTGCGGTAGATGATAAATAATCTTCATTAAGGCCTATTCCGCTTTTTTTTGTGTTAAAAAATTTTTTATTATACAAAATTTGCCGACATGTTTCAACCTGTAAGTTCAGGTCCCTTTCAAGGCTTATTCTATTATAAAGAGAGAAAAGAAAAACCGCTGAAGACTATGTTGAGTTTTTTGTAAATTAATCCTGACTGCATAATCTCCATGTTCTTCTTTTATTCGTTTGTAAAAACTTGAAAACTTGGTTGAAACATGTCGGCAAATTTTTTATAATAAAAAAATTGTTGAACATCAATAGAAGCGGAACAGGCCTCAATGAACATTATTTACTGGAAAGTAGTGTTGCCCTTTCCTTAGGTTCTTGAATGCTTGAATTTTTTTGTTGCCAAAACTACCACTACATTTAAAAAATCAAATCGAGCCCCAAACTTCAGAAACTTATTTGTGTTTGTATTTTTAAAGAGCCCAAAAATAAGAGACTCTATTTACACTGTAAAATTCTGAAAAAGATTATTTTTTGACAAAGTCATATCTACGTGGTGTCAAGTGGTTGGTTTTCAACTGTAAGGGTTGAAGCCCAAAAGTCGGTGTTGGTATGTTTGAGGAGCCCAAAACTCAGAGACCCTAAATACACTTTAAAATTATGAAAAACATTATTTTTTGACAAAGCCATATTTACGTGATGTCAAGAGGTCGCTTTTCAACTGTAACGGTGTGGCTTAGGTTCACCCATCTCCATTTTTCTGTTTGCTTCGTTAATACGAAACACATTCGGGCACATATTCTTATCATTCAGATCATTGGCAATTATCTTTTGTTGTGGGTTTCGAAAATAGCGCCTTCGCATTCTCCATCGCCATCAAATTATTTTACAGGTAATATTGATAATTTTGCTACCTATGTCTGTTTATTAAATATAGGTGAATTGAGGTAAAATCATGTGAAATATTATGAAATGAAATCTTATCATCTGCTATATTTCATCAATAGTAATGATTTAGAAAAACATAATGAAAAAATGCTTCACTTTCAAAAAAATTGGTTAATTATGTCTGCTTAAGAAATGTTTACTTAAGGCACTAGGAATGCCAATTAAGTAGAGAGCAAAACATAAAATTTGAAGTGAAAGTGACTATTTTCAACTCTTTTACATAGAGAATCGTCAGACCTGTTTCGTGAAAATTACTAGGATAGGCTTCCTTGGCCTGTTTGATATTGTTACGAGGCTAGAAATATAACCTGGAGCTTTCTGACAGTGAATTCCGTAAATATTTTCAATTAATAAATTTATCAGCTGTTTTACATGCAAAATGCTTGCAACTGTTTCCTAAAAAGTACTAGAGGGAGTTTTGGGGACTGCTGGATATTACTATGGACTTGGGAAAATAATCTGGAATTTTTTTAACATAAATATTGTGAATATTTTCGATTTAAAAACGTATTGGCTGTTCAACATGATGAATCATTAAACCTTTTTAGTTAAAAGTACTAAGGGTGGATTTTGGGTTTTTTTAAATATTATTATGGGGTTGAGAACATAATCTGGAGATCTTTAAATGTAAATACTGTGATTATTTTTATTAAAAAAATTTCTTGGCTGTTTTAAATCCAGTTATACTTCTGAACTGTGTCGTGAAATATAATAGGTGTGGATTTTGGGGGCTGTTTAATATTCTTAGGGGGGTGAAAACACACATTGGAGTTTTCTGAATGCAAATATTGTGACTTTTTATTTAAAAATTTTCTTGGCTGTTTTACATCCAGTTACTTCTGAACTGTGTCGTGAAATATAATAGGTGTGGATTTCGGGGGTTGTTTAATATTCTTAGGGGGGTGAAAACACAAATTGGAGTTTTCTGAATGCAAATATTGTGACTATTTTTAAGTTAAAAATTTATTTGCTGTTTTGCATTAACTTACTTTGGAACTATTTCCCCAAATGTACTAGGGGTGGATTTTGGGGTTGTTTATTATTCTCAAGGGGTTGAGAACATAACTTGCAGTTTTCTGAATCCAAACATTGTGACTTTTTTTAATTAAAAAATGTCTTTGATTTTCGGGCTCCTTAAAAATACCAAAACCGATTTTTGGGCTCCAACCCTTACAGTTGAAAAGCAACCCCTCTACACCACACAGATATGACTTGGTCAAAAAATAATCTTTTTCAGTATTTTACAGTGTGAATAGAGTCTCTGATTTTTGGGCTCCTCAAAAATTCCAACACCGATTTTTGGTCTCCAACCCTTACAGTTGAAAAGCAACTCGCTGACACCACATTGATATGTCTTTGTCAAAAAATAACCTTTTACAGAATTTCACACTGTAAATAGAGTTTCTGATTTTTGCGCTCTCCAAAAATACTAACACCAATAAGTTTCTGAAGTTTGGAGTTCGATTTGATAATTTAAATGTAGGGGTAGTTTTTGCAACAAAAAAATGCAGGCATTCAAGAGCCTAAGGAAAGTGCAACACTACTTTTTAGTTTTAATTTATTAGGTTTGAGTTTTCACCAAGAGGTTGTTTTTTTTACATAGGGGTGGATTTGAAAAAATTTGTTAGGTGCATTCGAGAGCCTAAAATAAACCCGAAATTCTGATGCCTTTCATTTTTCGCAGATTTTTTTTTTGCAATGGGTTGGTTTTTTTACAGTGGGGATGGTTTTTTGCATTTTTTTCGTGTGAATTCAAAAGCCCAAAATGAGCCCAAAATTCTGGTGAACTTTGCTTTTTCCGAGTTTTATTTTGTACACAGGGGGCGGTTTTATTTTCACTAGGGGTGGTTTTTGGAAATTGGTTGTTGGCGCGTTCAAGAGCCCAAAAAAGCCCAAAATTCTGTTGTTAGATTTTTAATTTTTCTAAGTTTTTATATAGTGGAGGTGCTCGCTTGAGTCAAGTCAGCACCTCCACTCCAAATTTCAATTTTGAAAAAAGTAGTGAAGCCCAAAAATGGGCAATACAGCCAAAAAAAAGCCAAAAATTCTGATTCAAACAAATATGGGAATTTCGATAGTGATGGTGCTAGCTTGATGGACCTATAAAAATCTCAAATTTAACAAATTTCCAGAAATTTTATACATAAATCCCTATAAATTTTAGATATTATAGCCTGAGCTACTGAGAACTGTAATAAAATGTTACTGGTGAATTACTATACATTTCCATAAATTTCCGTGACTGCCTATATATTTCCCCAAGTTTCTATAAATTATAAATTTCGACATATTTCAATAAATTTTAGCCAAATTTTACAAATTTCCATACATTTCATTAATTTCCAAAAACAAATTCCTTTTTCACTAAACGAGTTTTTCGGATTTATTTTGATGACGGGTAAAGCTACAAAATTTTAATCCAAAGAAATAATAAATGCGCAATTAATTTTCCTATAAGACATATGTACTTTTCAATTTCAAATTCCTAATTTCTTTCAAATGTCTCCAGGGGCCAATGCCCTTCAGCGAGAAAAATTTATTGGTGGTTGAGAAGTAAAATTTAGATTTTGTTGTAGTTCACAAAAATTTTGTTAGTTTAAAAAATCATAATATACTAACCATGAAGTGCAGGAATTCTACCTCGCGTGGGTAAAGCAGGGGGGTGCCCTCTTCGTATTCGAGCTAATGTGTTGAACGACAAACCCCCAGCTGTAAGATATAATATAGGGATTTTTATTAAAGTTTTTTTTAACGGACCCCAAAGATTGGCTATTGATCCAAACTAAATATAGCTCACATGTAGTCGCCAAATCAGATAATATTAACCAAGGTATCAAATTTCGAATAAGTAAATATATTTTAAGAATCTAGACATCCTGCATTATGTATTTTTAGAGTATAACGTTATTTTGACATATTATTGTCCATTGACATGACTGATATTATAGGATTTTTGTTCAGACATACATAACAATAACTTGAAACAGACAATACATTTATTTCTAAGATGAAAAATAAATTATTGCAAACAAATTTTCTTCCCCGAAATTTTTTATCAAAATGTAGAGGGCGTAAAAGTCAACCGAAGAAGGCTCATGAAGAAATTTCATGAAATGTTCATCTTGCCCTCCATTATTTCATGTAACTTCATGAATCCATTCCTTATGTTTTTCGAACTTTTTGCAAACACGGTTGACGCTGCCCAAACTACATTTTTAAGATTTTTGTATTCTCATCTAGTATCTTTGTAGCCAAATTCGAAATCAGAGACACTAAGATCCCCCTTTATACCATGTCTCAGAAAAATGTGTAAAAATATAATAACTACTGCGGCGATATTGGATCCGACATTCTATATTTTTAACATTTTATGTTAACTTTAATGCCGCGATACCAAAACTCCCCTCATTCGAAGTTTCAGATAAACGTATGCAAATTTAAGACCCAGTTTTTACAAAGTTTTATGTAGATTCGATAAAAAATCGATTTTTTGCCACTTTTTTAAGTTCTGGCCCACTGTGTGGCTGCTAGCAGAACCCCAGTTAGTTTTTCTGGCTTTAAACACACGTCACGTTGGGTGCAGTATTTTCTTAAGGTTTTTTTTCGAGTGACTTTTAAATCCACGCAGAATCATCTGCTATAAGAAATTTTATACCTGCACTGTATTTCTGAAAACAACCCTGCCGAAAGTTTCATTGCTGGAGGGCCAACAAACTTCAAGAGGCCCTAGAAACTCAAAAATTTCGAGCACAATCCATACATCCAGCAGAACATCATCGATGTTACCAAAAGTTACCGATAAATTACTATAAAAATCTCAAATTTAACAAATTTCTAGAAAGTTTAGAAATTATAGCCTGAGCTACTGTGAACTGTTATGAAAAGTTACTGGTGAATTACTATAAATTTCCATAAATTTCCGTAAATGCCCATATATTTACCCAAATTTCTATAAATTATAAATTTCGACAAATTTCAATAAATTTCCGCAAATTTTACAAATTCCAGTAAATTTCTACACATTTTATATAGGACTCCGCACTTTGCCCCGCACCAAATGTACAGTAAATGGCTTTTTGTGAAAAATTCTGAATATATTTTTTTTATTTTTGAACCTGCAAAGCAATAATACGAAAGAAAAAAGTAAGAAAAATGTGCAGTTTTTTAACAAAAAATTGTCAAAGTTTCAATTTTTACATGTATTTTAATAGAAAAATGCTGATTTTAGTTAAAAGTTTTTTTTTCTCCTGAATTCTTTGTTAGATTTTGCTAAATGTTTCACATTTTTACTATCAGTCTTACCGAAACAAAAGGTTCGTATCTTAGATCTACAAAGATTATCGGTTTTTTGGGCATACAGCATGTTATGGGGGTGTTTTCTTACTTTAAACATCCAAGTATGGAAATCATCATTTCTTAGTAACTAAACTCACTGGAGATTTTTTCTTTAAATAATAGGGTATGAAATCACTTTCAAATAAGTAAAGGAAGCGTGCATAGCACGGATATTATATATGTGCATTTACTTCAAGGGTTGTTTTATATCGCTTGAATATCTAATCCGGAATATCGACATTTCTTAATGGCTAAAATCACAATACGATAGGAATCATATTGAAGTATAAAAATCGTATAAAATATCAATTTTCTTGTTCAATATACAAGGGATGATTAGATGACCCTGAAAATAAATGCTAATGCAAATCCTGTTAAATGACGCTCCTATATATATGTTTTAAAATTGTTTTCTTATCAAAAGTATGTAAATAAAGAAATCTGTAGTGCGTTATCCCGTATAAAATATCGATTTCTTTGTTTCAATAATTAAGGGATGATTAAGCTACCCTTAAAATAAATTATAATGGAAGTCCTCCTAAAGAAAACTTCCTATATGCGCGTTTTAAAGTGATATTATAGGCCTGATCTTTGGTGATTTATTCCTTACGAAAAGTTCATTTCTCTGCTTCTCTAAGTAAGAGATGACGAAGCAACCCTCTAGAAAAATTCAAAGTCATCCTTGTCGTTCTAAACCTTCCCTATTTACTTTATTTATTTATTGAGAAAAAAGCTCACAGGGCTATAAAGCACCTTTAGGAGCTGAACAGAGTATATACATAAAACAATATACAAATATGTAAAAATATATAAATATACAGATGTAGAATCTAGGGTGTAGTGTAAATATTTTAGAACCTTAATATTTTAGAACTTTAATATGATTCCTATTCTCATTGATTAATCAGAAAACTTTTTGCGATTTTAGTCATTAAGAAATGTGGATATTTCGGATTTAATATTCAAGGGATGATAGAACAAACCTTAAAGTAAATACACAAACAAGATATCCGTGCTATGTACGCTTTCTTCACTTACTTAAAAGTGATTTCATACCCTAGCACTTAAATAAAAAATCTCAAGTGACTGTAGTTACTAAGAAATGATGATTTCCATACTTGGATGTTTAAAGTATAAAAACACCCCCATAACATGCTCTATACCGAGAAAACCGTTAATCTTTCTAGATATTAGATGTGAACCTTTTGTTTCGGTAATATTGATAGTAAAAATGTGAAACTTTTAGCAAAATCTAACACAGAGTTTGGGGAAAAAAATTTTTTTCACTAAAATAACCTTTTTTGTATTAAAATAAATGTAAAAATTGAAACTTTGACAACTTTTTGTTGAACTGTCCATTTTTCTCACTTTTTTCTTTCGGATTATTGCTCTGCATGTTCGAAAATACAAAAAAAAAATTATATTTAGAATATTTCACAAAAAGCCATTTACTGTACATTTGGTGCGGGGTCCTTTCTAAAAACAAATTTCTTTTTCACTAACTGAGTTTTGTGGACTTATTTTGAAAACGGGTAAAGTTACAACGTTTTTATCCAGAGAAAAAAAATGGGCAATTGATTTTCCTGTAAGACATATGTACTTTTCAATTTAAAATTCATAACTTCTTTCAAAGGTCTCCGGGGGGCAACGTCCTTCAGCAAGAACAATTTATTGGCGGTTAAGAAGTGAAATTTAGATTTTGTTGTAGTTCCTAACAATTTCGTTAGTTTAAACAATTATAATATACTAACGTTGAAGTCTAGAAGTGCTAGCTCCACTGGATGAAGCAATGTTGGTCTCTGTTCCATCTGTAAGATATAATATGGGGATTTTTATTAACATTTTTTTTTTAACTTACACCAAAAATTGGCCATTGGTCCAAACTAAATATAGCTCAAATGTTGTCACAAATTCAGTTAATATTAACCAAGGTACCAAATTTCGATTGAGTAAATATATTATAAGAATCTAGACATCCTGCATTATGCATTTTCAGAGTATTACGTTATTTTGAGATATTATTGTCCATTTATAAGTTACTAGACAAATCTCAAATTTAACAAATTTCCAGAAATTTCATATTACATTTCCATCAATTTCCGTGAATGCCCATATAATTCCCCAAATTTCTATTAATTATAAATCAATAAATGTCCGCGAATTTTAGAAATTCCAATAAATTTCGACACACTTCATAAATTTCTAGAAACAAATTTCTTTTTCACTAAACGAGTTTTTTGGATTTATTTTGAAAACGGGTAAAGCATCAACATTTTTATCCAGAGCAAAAATGCGCAATTAATTTTCCTGTAAGACATATGTACTTTTCAATTTAAAATTAAAAACTTCTTTCAAAGGTCTCGAGGGGCCAACGCCCTTCAGCGAGGCCAATCTATTGGCGGATAAGATCTAAAATTTAGATTTTTTGTAATTCCCGACAATTTTGTTAGTTAATAAAATTATAATATACTAACGTTCATAACTATGCGCTCCACTGAATTCAGTAATCTCATTCGCTGTTCGTAATGGAGATAATGTTTCCCACGGAATATCTTCATCTGTAAGATATAATATAGGGGTTTTTATTAAAGTTTTTTTTAACGGACCCCAAAAATTGGCTATTGGTCCAAACTAAATACAGCTCAAATGTAATCGCGAAGTCAGTTAATATTAACCAAGGTACCACATTTCGATGGAGTAAATATATTTTAAGAATCTAGACAGCCTGTATTATGTATTTTGAGAGTATTACGTTATTTTGACATATTATTTTCCATTGGTAAATTACTACGAAAATCTCAAATTTAACAAATTTCCAGAAATTTCATATTACATTTCCTGTAAGACATATGTACTTTTCAATTTAAAATTAAAAACTTCTTTCAAATGTCTCCAGGGGCCAACGCCCTTCAGAGAGACCAATTGATTGGCGGCTAAGAAGTAAAAGTTAGATCTCTTATAGTTCTTAACAATTTTGTTAGTTTAAACAATTGTAATATACTAACGTTCAGGACTAGACGCTCCACTGAATGCAGCAATGTTGCGCCCTGTATTTATTGGATTTAATGTTCCCAACGGATAATCTTCATCTGTAAGATATAATATAGGGATTTTTATTAAAGTTTTCTTTAACGAACCCTAAAAATTTGAAATCGGTGACCTTAGAAACTCCCCTCATAACACACGCAGAAAAAGGATTTGTTAAAGTTACAACTTGATCGGTACAAATAAGGAAAACATGACCTTTTAGAAGATTTCAAAACAGTAAAATGTACAAGTGAATGAACAAAGCCGAGTTCAGTAGATTTTACTGGAGGCCAGGTAAAATGCATAGAAAATTAATAGGTTTAACTGAAGTTCTTGTGAAATCTACTAAAATGTCATGTGTCTCAATTTATAATAATCGTGTTGTAAATAATGCGGATCCTTTCTCTTCATGCAAGTTTCAGACAAACGTGTGCAAATTTAACAATTTTTGCCGTAATATTGGATCGACCATTTGAGTTTGTAATTTTTGACATTAAGTTCGATATCTGCGATTCCAAAAACCACCTCTACCAAGTTTTGTGCAGCTGCGATGAGAAATTGAATTTCCGCCACTTTTATTGGATTTTGGCAAACTTCGTTTGCTAGCAGTGATCCAGTTGGCTGTTCTGGCTTTATAAAGATATGTCTCGATGGATGCAGTATTATTTGAAAAATTATTTTTAAATGGCTTTTCAATCTACGCGGAAAAAGCGCCTACGATAAATTTTACACACACACTGCATTATCCACAACAGCCCTGCTGAAAGTTGAATAGCTTGAAGGCCAACAAACCTGATGAAGATATAAAAAGCCATGCACCAAATATTCGAGCACAGTTTATACGCCCAGCAAAACGGTTGTGGAAGTTATCAAATGTCACAGCTAAATTACAGTAAGAATTTTAAATTTAAAAAATGTCCAAAAACTTTATATATTCACATCAACTTCACAAATTTTCATAAATTTTCATACATTTCGACCATTTTCATAAATTTTTACAAATCTTAGTAATTTTTCTGCTGTGATTTGGAAAAACGCAGTTATCTGCAAAATACCTAAAAATTATTTTTTCATTTCGTTGAAATCGTAAAAAAAGATTCATCTGATTGTTTAAATAATGTATTAAATTGGTAATAAGTGTAAAAATAATTATTGTATAATTTTTGTAAAACACTGTTAAGTGCAAAGATTGGCGTTTTGAGAGAGAGAGTCGTAACTGACCTTTAACTACAGTCCAAAATCATAGACGGCGGAATACGGCAGGCAAAAATTCGAAAAAACGCAGCAGCGGATAGTTGCGGACTTTACTAAAACATTGGGCTATCTCTAGCCGACATCTCGCGTCGTGATTTCGGAGAGGTCCGAGCAACCACGAAAAAAAAGATTCGAATTTCGAAAAACGTTGTAACTGCATTTATTATACGTTACCAAATGCAAAAGTATTACTGAATTTGTGTATTTTTTTATAAATTATAACTATATTAACGTAAAAGAAATTTATATTGTTGAAAAATGTAATAGGTGAAAAAAAATTAATGATTTTGTATTGGTGGCCGACAAGAATTAATTCCGCTGCAATTTCGTAATATTCGTTATTCATGATATTTAATAACAGTTATAACATTCTTATCTATATATTTTCGGTTAACAAAAAACCTTCAACGTCCAATTAATCGAAATTTATAACATTAACATCTACTTAGCTGATGTAAACATATGTTTGAATCACATAGAAGAATCGTTGATACGTTAAACAATAATCAATTTTCTAATTTAAATGATTAACAGTTAAAATTGTATACATTTAGAAGATTTAAAATTGAAAACGCATGACTCATATTGCATACCTTCAAATTGACATTTTTGAAAATTGAATAATTTCTGATTCCAAAACTGAAGGACTTTGCATTGCAAATCTTTTAAACTTGAAGACGCTGTCATTTTAATGATTTACATGTCAAATTTCAAAGTTTTAAAATTGCAAAACTCTTGACTTTTGATCTTCAAAATCTTCACAATTTAAGAATCGCTATTCATACATCTTTCAAATTTAAAGTTTTCAATTGCAAATCTTCAAAATTGAAAGGCTTCAAAATTGAATAATTTGCCTTGCCATGTTTTAAAAATTCATGAATCGTCAATATTAACAAAAAAGTTTAGAAACTTAATTACACTCCGCGATACATGCGAGCAAAGATTCGAACAGTTTTTGTCGATTTTCTCGGCTTCGTTCATTAAGCATTTAACGGCCTTCTTGCAAATTACAGAAGTTATAGCCTCAGCTAACCCATATGCGTCCAGCAGGAATTTTATTTAAAGTTACAGGCGGATTACTGCACATTTCCTATAAATTTCCACCCATAAATTATCATAAACTTTCATGAATTTCTTGAATTTACAGAAATTTTTTTTTCAAGCGGGGTTTTCGGCTGTACCTTGAAAACGGGGAAACCTACTTAGATTTTTTTCTGAGTCGCAACAATTTTGTTAGTTTACAAAATTATAATATACTATCATTGAGAATAACGATGCGCAATTGAATTTTCTATAAAAATATTTACTTTCTGAGTGAAAATTTAAAACTTATTTCAAAGGTCTGCGCCGTTCAGCGAGAACAATTTATTGGCCGTTAAGAAATAAAAGTAGGATTTTTTCTGAATCCCAGCAATTTTTCGTTATTTCAAAAAAATTATGATATACTAACGTGCGTCAGCCGATCCCAGACGGGACCACGTTGGTGGTGGACTCATAGGTAATAGTGTCTGAAATGGCAGCCCATGACTTCTCTCTGTAAGATATAATATGGGGATTTTTATTATAGAATTATTTCAACGAACCCCAGAAATTTGCTGCCGGTCCAAAATAAAGATATAAGTAGAGAATAAAGTTCGAAATCTCTATGATGTAAATATATTTTGACATCTAAGCTTTCTATAAATTTTCGTAAATTACCATAAATGCCTATACATTCTCACAAATTTTCAAAACTTTCATAAACTTTCATTTTCTAAAACGAATCTTGTTTCCAAGGTCTCCAGGGGCCAAAGCCGTTCAGCGAAAGCAATTTATTTGCGGTTAAGAAATAAAATTTCGACTTTTTTTCTGATTTCCAGCAATTTTTTGTGATTTCAAAAGATTATAATATACTAACGTTGATTAGAAGGTCTTCTATTCCCCCGTTGTCCTCGACCATTATTACCATCTGGCGTTTGATAACTTCCAGCTGTAAGATATAATAAAGTGATTTTTCTTACAGAATTTTTTCAACAAGCGCCAAATATTTGCTATTGATTCAAAATAAAGAGAGGTCAAATGTTATCTTGAAATCTATCGATATTAAAAAAAAAACGAAGGTTTCGAATTTCCAGGATTTAAGCATATTTGGAGATTCAAGGCTTTCTATAAATTTCCGTAAATTACCATAAATGCCTACGAATTTTCACAAATTTTTCTAAATTTCTAAAATTTATAGAAATTTATCGAATTTATAGTAACTTATGATACTTTACGGAAATATATGGCAATTAATGGATACATTTTGACAAATAGTTCTGCTGGAGGCATGCTGCTGAAAAAGCGATGACTTAGCGGGAGGACAGCAATTTTTTCTGAAGAAAGGGTAAAACTTATTCATTTAAAGACTTTTGTACATATTTAAGTTACATTTAAAGAATATCACGTGAAATTTTGTTAAAAAAATATACAAAATTGAACCCTTGCTAAGAGCTTTTCCGTGACTCCATTAGAAAAAGATGCTTTGCGGTGCACAGGATAACACCGCAACGGATCATTGAAAATAAAACAAAAAAATGATTTCGATAACTTAATTTTGCCTAAAAAATCCGCCTTTTGTTTTTGTAAAATTTCAATAAACACCAAAAATCGATTAAAAATACCGTTTTGTTATTCCGATATATCTGTGAAAAGTGTATACCAAATTTGGCGAAGATCGCTGCAATAGTGTTTAAGAGACTGAGCACCGACTTAAAAAATGTGGTTTTGAGAAAAACACGTTTGAAGTTTTAGGCACGGAAAAAGCTCAACGGTAAACTGAGTCCGTTTCTTTCCTAGACCAAGGTCCTTCCTATGAATCACGATAAACCACTAAAGCAAAACACGACCCTTGCTGCCTACGTCTACTGTGATCGACTTAAAATTTTCAGGCAATATTTTTGAGATGCTATACTACAAGAAAATAAAAAAGAACAAAAATCGATTGTTTTACCCTCCAGACACCTTAATGCGTATATTTCAACTACATTTGTTCAAACACCATAAATGTTGTAACTTGAATCAAAACCAGTGATTCAAAATTTAAACCCCTCAGGAACTGCAGTCATAAATTGAAACTTTAAGTAGATTATAGATGCAGTTCTCTTCAAAGAATAAAACGACGCAGAAAAAACTGAACAACATATATGCAAGAAGGAAGTATGTTTCTCAATATTAAGTTATTAAAAAAACACAATTTTTTTAAATATATAAAGACATTAAACCGTGGGCTTTGATTTCGTTCTTTCAAACTTTAGTTCTAAGACAACTGTACTATTACTGATTGATCTAGAAAAGTTTTAATTTTTCACCACTTGAAAAATTTTATCAGGATAATTTGTGAATCTCGTTGGAATCTACTAAAAATAACGCTTCAAACTTACGGATCTTAAAAAAAAATCTCATATTTTTGAAAATGATCTAACTTTTTGAACTTTGCTCTAATTAAAAAATTCCTTGAGAATAGTTTTGAAATATATTTTATACCTAGTAGAAATCTGGATTGATATTTTTTAATCTGCCAAAATAATATTTTTTTCAATTTTTTGAAAATTTTCATAATGTTGAAGAGCATATAACTGTCTTAAGTTTTGTAGAAATTGAAAATAGCATCAGGATAATTTGTAGCTCTTTTACCTATCTGTAAGAAGAATTGACAAGAATTTCTGAAATTCAGAACGAAAAATTTTTTTTTCAATTTTTTAAATGTTCTAAATTTTTTTATTTTGGTTGGAAACATCTGGTAAACGAACTTAAACTTTGATCTCTAAAAAAGAGTTTTTGAAATGCCAACGAAATTCTAGATTTAACAATACCTGATATATTGTTAAATAACATTTTTTACATTCTCATCCTATAAATTGCACTTCTAACCAATAAAATAAATATTTAACAAATTAGTTTAACTTTCAATCAAGCAGTTTAATTTTCAAAAACAAACAATACATTTTCAACTAATTAGTTCAATTTGTAACCTGCGAGATGGATCTTAAACTGCTTAATAAAATAGTTAACAAATCAGATCAAATTTCAACCAAAGAGTTCAATTTACAGTCAAGAAGATTATTCTTTTCACACAAAAATACAAATTTAAAAAAGTACATTAATTTTTACCCAAATTGTTTAATTCGAAATTAAAAACGATCACTGTTAAACCAATATTGAAAAAACTAACAGTTTCAATAAAAAAAAAAATCAAATAAAAAAAGAAGAAATTTTGAGCAAAATTGTTCAATCCTCAACCAATAGGATAAATGTTTAGCAAAGTAGTTCAACATTCTACCAAGTAGTTGAATTTTCTACCTAAAATGATGAATTATAAATAAAAAATTTGATAATTAAATTCTGAACTACATAAAAACTAATTATTATCAATCAATATTGACTCAGCTGAGTTTTCAGTTGACAAAGTTACTTTCAAACTAAAAAAATGTCAACGAAGTAACGGAATCTTCATTGAACCAAAGAGTAGAATTTTTTAGCAAAGGGATTTTTTTTCTATTAATTCGGAGCGCATGCAAGCCGAAAAGCGAGCACAAGAGGAGGTTTCTTTAAACTAGGAGCTGTGTCACGTCAAAGCTTCCCCATACGACCCTCTCACACTCCCCCACTCCCCTCGCAACATTTCCCTTCAACCCCCCTTAGGCTGTTCCCTTATTTCCTACCATTCCTCTCTATGCTATTGCCCCCTTTGCCACCACGTCGCGCCGTCCTTTCGCTTTCTTTAGCTTTATTTTTCACCATCCATCTTCGTCCCCCATCCTTTGTTGTCATTCCACTCCATTCTCATAATTGCCCACCATAACTACTCTTTCCCTTTCTTTCACTCTCTTTCCATCACTTCCCTTCCCACGCGAACAACTTCTACGGAAAGCGTTCTACGAAAATTCCATGTGGAAATTCCATGCCGTAATTCCACGTGGAAATTCCATACGGAAATCTTACAAACATTTCTTTAAACTAAATTGGACTAAGCTGGACTTCCGATGATGTGCTGCGCTCTCGGAAATCACACTCTGGACATCTCATCCTTGCACCAATTGTGGGTTCCTCGAGGACACGAGAATGAATCGATGCACCAGATGTAAAAAAACACATCTTTTTCACGGAAGTCTGGTTTTTACAGTACTTTAGGGTACCTAGAGTGGGTTCCTGGAGGACGCGAGATTGATCCGATGCTCCAGGTGTATAAAAAATCTCGTGTCCTCGAGGAACCCACTTCAACTAC
>CAKNWW010349088.1:0-27618 GCA_932074435.1 Andricus kollari | reverse complement strand
GCTGTGTGAACAAGCCGCAGACAAAGAGGAGGTTGCGACATCAAGACCAATCGTGGAAAACAGGTACTCCTCAAGAGATGATAGCGATTTCTGGACAAGGAGGAACATGAACATCTAGGATCCTCCTGAACCCCAAGATCTGGCTGAAATGAATGCCTCCCTTCCCTCTCCGTGAGCATATCTCCGAGGCATCTGACCTCTGGACGATGCATTAAAAGATTAAAAAACGCTTGCTGAAACAAAATGAAAAACAAAACAAAACTGAACAAGAAGATTAGTTGAGCTAAAAAGAATGCGCCCCGTGTTCAGTATGTGATTAAGGACAACACACCTGGTATTTCCGTTGACGGAAAGAGTCGAAATGTTCGCCCACGACCTGAGGATCGACCACCACACACTGAAGAAGTTAAAGCAGCTGACAATCAAGTAGCACATTGTTAACAGAATACGTCTGTAATCTGACACAAGAAGAATACAGAAGAGGGAGGGGTAGGTCAGGTGAACAGTTTCTTGCTGACTCATCGCGCCTTTTTAGCAATTTCCCTATTTCTATCAAAAATCTACCCAATCCCCACGAGGTTGAGACTTTTTGGAGAGCGGTTTTAGGAGGTCCAACCACTAATTGAAAGAAAACACTGTGAATATTATCTACCTTAACGACCTTTGCGACAACCTCATAACATCTTAGTAGAAATGTCCATCAATCACTGCCGATGAGGTGAAGAAAACACATAGGGGTACGAAGAACTGCTCCGCTGTTCAAGACATACGAGGATTTTCGCTGATTGCAAGTTGCTTTTGTGCACCCTTCCTCGTGAGAGAAATCGTCGCGCCTACAGCTACATGCTTTTTTATTCATTCAGTTAGAGTAACATCATTTATTTTATTATCTTGCACTCATTAATTTCAACTGTTTCACCAAAAACTCTGATGCGACCTTCCTCTTGTATTTGTCAATAAAAACAAGTAGACCTTTCTATAAAAAGAGAAGCTGTCCGCAACACTTTCCGGCAAATTCAACTGACCATTCACGATGCTGCTCCCTCGGATCGTTTGTTCAACATTAAAGCTTACAGCGAAGAAGTAAGAAATTACCATAGACGCCGCTGTGGAAATGTGGCACCTCTTAAACCACGTATTTACCGCAACGGTAGGTGCATGCCGAAATTTTTCTTTCTTGTAACATGAAAACTGGCCGCCAGTCAATTCACATTCCAAAAGAGTCATCTTCTTCTTGTGCTTATAGCAGAATCGTACATTTGGAATAAGTTCGACTTCTCGCAATCACTGAAGCGTTTTCGCTCTATTCTGGAAGATCATACTCAAACTCAAAACATTATACGGATGATCCATCTTGATGAGAAATTGGGAGTAGACAAAAAATGAAAATACTGAATGCACGCGAGAAATACAGGCTTAACTACCATGAGCGCCGACGGTAAAGAAAGTAATGAAATCATCAAATTTATAAATAATTTACTTAAGAACTATCACTCATCGAAGAAAATCCGTGTGGGGAAACTAGGAGATTCCCAACGAGCTTGCAGTTGCCGCGAGAGCAAAATGAGCGCGGTAAGCTTGCGTATTGGGAATCGACTAGTCCCCGCTTGGTTTACAACTTAAAATATTTTTTTCTTAACATGCCGCGAGGGGGAATGCGATTTCGGGCCTGGCGCAAAACAACGAAAGTGATCGGTTCCACGATTGATTCATACAACCGCGAAAATATGGACTTAAACGTATACTCCATGTTTCGCATCCAGCCCCTTGACCCGCTCGTTGGGAGGTCTATTGTTCCGTTCAACTCGAGTCCTGGAATTGAAGTTAAAAGTCTAATATTTCCAAAATTGAATTTCCCGAACGGTTATTAAAGAAAATATTATGTGTCAATTTTTGAGTAATTATAAAACTGTATTTCTTTGCAATAATTTTCAAAGCAAGTATTGTGTATAATACGACGTTTAAGGTTATTATTAAAACTAGTTACAACATGGTAACGGCCTATCGGAACTGTGCCCAATTAAAAGTTAGATGGGTCAACTTTGATTTTTTGAATGGGTAGACTTTACAAATTATGCCCCATATGCGAAAAAGGTAATAAGGAAAATTTCTGAATTATCTGAAAAAAAAATTTCCTTTTTCTTAGGTTAACTAAAATAAAATAATGATAAAGAATGAAATTGGAACTTTATTTTGCAATATCTAAATAAGCAGTTTCGGTTCGTGGTACATAAATACATAACGCATACATTCAATATAATATAATTTAAAAAAACAAAATTTATTATTACAAAATATAACAGCTGTTTTTAAATCAAACTATTTATGTGAAGAATTGCAGTTTAAACACGTACTATTTCATAGCACTTTGTGATTAGGCCATAGCTGCCTAATGGAGATTCTGCTATTTCTTGTGGCGTCAGTGCACCAACTTCGCCGCTGTACATATTTATTTTCGCCCGCCTTTGTTTGAAACCAAAACGTGTATTTACAGAGGTGAATATTCCACGAAGAAGCGTGTCTTTCCTGCTTTTTTCTAATATTGCAAAGACGTCACCATTGGACGTCGATAATACCATTTTTTCGTCGTTTGGCATGGGCCTATGGATTTCATTAAATGTTCTCAGTTGAATTGGTTTATTTGGAGGAAAAATGTATCTTCGAAGTTCAAATATCCGGTACGGATTCTTGCCGGGAATGAGTCGAATAAATGGCAATTCTTCAAGATAAAATCCAAGCAAGGTTAAGGGACGACGTTGACGCCTGGCAGGAGACCTGGACCTGGTACGAAGAGGTGGCTCAGCACGAGGAGACCTTGACCTGACACGAAGTGAAGGCTCGACAGGAATAGGAGACCTGGCAGAAGAATTAGGCAAGGCAAGAGTAAGAGTCGTATCTGGAGAACGTCTATCAGAAGAAGGATACGCAGAAGGTCTGCAACGAGAAACACCAGGAATATCGTCGTCATTGGGCAAACAATCAAACTCTAAACTCGGCTCTGCAACAAGAAATAGAGGATTATATTTTCTTAAAGTACACAATCGTATGTTAGTTTCTCATAAGTTTTGAATAAGGTTACAATTATGAATGTAGTTATCAAATAAAATGGAATATTTGTTTAGTTAAATTATTCATAACTTTCTAATCTAAAATTTTTTTAAATTCAAGTACCCAAGGATTAACTACTTAACTTTTCTGAATATAAAGTATTGAAAATTACAACTAGGCATAAAACATTTAATGATGAAAAATTAATAATTGAAAGCTCCTTAATGAATGGTCCTTAATGGCTCCTTAATGATATTATAGATATATTATTCTTATATTCACCAATGGAATTGAGGATGACCGCCCAGGATAAGAGGAGAGTAGAGGCAATCCTCATCTTTTCAAATTAGAGGAAAAACTGATTATGGTACAAAAGGAGAATCTGATTAACAGTGAGCCTATTTCCACTCTGGCAAATATTGCTATGTGATCAGAAACTCATATTCTTGACCACCAATCAGAAGCATTTTATTTATCACCAATGCCACTGGTTGGTTGCCACGCATAGAAATTTCTGCTACCATAGAAAAACGCCACGGTGTATTTTAGGCTCAATATAATTAATTACTGTTCTATTTATTCACTTATATAATCAATACAGCAGTCGATATATTTTAGATTGAAGGCGTCAAGCTTGTGTCCTTCTGAAGTATTGACATTTGATAAGAGTCAATTTCAAGGGAAAAATCTCTTTTTTATTATGTGTAAGCTTACTCTCGCTGATGTGAATGAAAAATGATTTTTTTTAAACGGGACGGCTGAATATTTTGCAGGGAGGTCAAGGTCCTCCTTGAAGTAATTTTTAACGAGGAATTCAATGCGAATTAATTTTTTCAATTGGGAACCCCTATTTTTTACCCCGGCAACTGAGGGAACGGAAAATTTTACGTTCAGATATGACCTTGGCCAGTCAAAAATTTGAATTGGGAAGGTCATCGCAAGGTCAAACAACGTACATCAGGATGGCTCGACTGACTGGTTGACCTTATTTTCTCTTCTGTTTGGGGGGCCACATACATATCCAGAGCTTTTGCTTCGGAGCACGATAGATAGAGACAAGATGGAGAAGCAGAAAAGTATCGGACTTAGAGAGTCTTCTTGAAAGACCCTCCTCTTATATGTGATATAGCTGGTAGTCACTTTGTATTTTGTTAGATATTATGACAAATCTTGTCCGCCACTAGAGCATTAGCTCTTTTATGCATCTCACTATTTTTTGATGCGCCACCAGGCATTCAAGGAGCTTAATAACTAGCTCATGGTTCGTTTTATCAAATGTCTTACGGTAGGCAATCCAAGCCATGGACATATTGCGTCGACACCTGATCGACTCCTAGGTAATACACCTGTCTATTCACAGGTTCATGGCAACCTGTCAGCCCTCTCTTGCATCCACATTGTTCAACTATTGCACTTCATACCGGCTCGATAGATGTTAATATCCTATATTTGAGGATGCCAGTCAATAGCTTGTAGCTAGTGTTTAAACAAGCTATGGACCTGTAATTCGTTGGACTTGACAAATCTCCGATCTTAGGGATCAGTACCTTGCGTCCATCCACTAACTACTGTGCAGAAAAGTTCTTAGTTCTAGAGATAACTTTCTTCACTTCTTCAGCAGTAATTAGTGGACACTCTTCCTCTGGACCTTGTAACCTTTGCCTTTGGTAACAGTTACGAAAAAGTGATATATCTTAAGCGATTCCATTTAGCTGATAAATATAGAACTACCCTTCTAGCTTTATGTGATATATTTTTGCTTCTAATAATGTGCCCTGTTCTACCGATAATCTTCTTACCCTTGTTTATATGCCTATCTAACTTGTCAGTCCTCATCTATCTTTCCATCACTAGTGAATAGGCTACGAAGATATATGTACTTATCAACTTGTTCTACTCTCTCATCATGTAGGACAATGTTGTATATTGTTTGTTAATAATGAGGCTCATGTTCTTCATGCTTGTATACAGTTTGCTCAACATTCTTTGCAAGTCCTCTATTGACTCTGTCATAACAATCTTATCATCTGCGAAAGCTAATTCACGTACCCTCACTGTTTCGGGTTCTATACCTTCTTCTTTGAAGAGGACCATTCTTAGACACTTGTCTATGAATATGGTGAATAGCCTTGAGGACGTGGCGCATCCTTGTTTAACGCCTTTGCATAAAACCAAACCAGTCACTCAGTTTCCCATTAACCCCCGAACTCGCTTTGCTACCTGCACAAATTGTTTTTATTGCTTGTAGGAGCGACCCATTAACTCCGTACTCTTTGAGGAATTCCCCTAGGTGAGATGAAAGGATCCCTATAAACGGGCTATCCTTGTATGTATGATTGTAGTATGGTAGAAGTGTGAAAGAGCCTAGCTAACCCGGGCCTTCCGGATCCCTGTGTCGAGGTTCCTCCCGGACTGATATCCAGTTTTGGAATCGGGACGGGATGACCTACGGCCCGCACAGCAACCATGAAACAGCCTTCCGTTTGTATGGTGGCCTACGGACGGCTATTCATTGAGTGTCTAGCTCAATGTTGCCACCCCCCTAAGCCATGGGTGTAGAGTGATCGTGCCCATAGCACTTTGGCACCGAGGGGTACGAGGGTGTCCTAAAGGCTTCTCGGGGACACCGGACGACCTCCCTGAGTAGCTAAAAAACAAAAAATTGAACGGAGGAAGTAGGAAGGTGGCGAAGGGGGGAGAGGGGTTGGGCTCGAATCGGTCTAGCACAACCCTTTCCTCCCAATCTGTCTCTCCGGCTGGCCAAACTCAGGTGACGGCTGTGCCCCCAGCTCTCTTGAAAGCTGACTGATTGACGGTCCCCCTGAATGAAGTTATGGACACGCGAGCGGCCAACGAGTTCCCCAAAAAGGACAAAGGCATTAACTGTACTATCTTCAGTTCTGTTGAAGATCATGTGGTGATATAAATTAAAGGTAGTTAGTTAAACTATCTGTAATTATTTACAATTTGAAAGACGTATGTGTTTTTTTTTCTCTTTGTGAAATAGCCATATGTGAAGAAAGCGTTTTACTTTGAAAAGCAAGTATAAGAAACCAGCGGGGTGCCTTTTTCATGGAATCCTCCTCGTCTTTCCTCCGCATGTACTTCAAAAGTTTTTGTCATTTGGATAAATATTTACCGAGAGCGAAGGAGTGCAAATTTTTATATTTTCGTGGATATCCTTTATTTCGGCGACTCTTAACTCTTTTAATAGCACTAAAAAAGATGTTTTCTACTATAATTTCGATAGGCTTTTTCACGTCCTTTTCATTGTTCATAACTATTTTTTGAAATGCTAAATATGTTACATCCTAAATTCAAGTTTAAAAAACAATGTTGACTTTTTCCATAGAAGGACACATTTTTTAAAACTTTGTTTTAGGCCAGGAACCGTGAGCTTGATGTTCTAAATGATTATTTTGCCCAATTAAATGTTAAATGGGACAACTTTGATTTTTTGAGTTGGAAGACTTGAGAAATAATGCCCCATATGCGAAAAGGGCAATAAGGAAAATTTCTGAATTATTTAAAAAAATTGGTTCCTGTTTTTTAGGTTAACTAAAATAAAATATTGATAAAGAATTAAATTGGTACTTTATTTTGCAATATCTGAATAAACAGTCCCGGTTGGACGATACAAGTTATGAGAATGTACACGTTGAAACCAAAGGAGCTTTAGCAAAACGGAATTTAATATTACTATATAACAACTGTTTTAAAATCAAACTAACTGTGTAATCAATTGCAGTTTACACACGTACTACTTCATAGCACTTTGTGATTAGGGCACAGTTGCCTAATGGAGATTCCGCGATTTCTTGTGGGGTCAGTGCACTGACTGCGCCGCTGTACATATTTATTTTCGCCCGCTTTTGTTTGAAACCAAAAGGTGTATTAACCGGGATGAATATTCCGCGAAGAACCGTTTCTTTCATGTTTTTTTCCAATATTGCAAAGACGTCACCATTGCTCATTGATAATACAATTTTTTCGTCGGTTGGCATGGGCCTATGTATTTCATTATATGTTCTCATTTGAATTGGTTTATCGAGAGGAAAAAAGTATCTTCGAAGTTCGAATGTCCGGTTCGGATTCTTCTGGGGAATAAGTCGAATAAATGGAAGTTCTTCAGGATTATGTCCAAGTAAGGTTAAGGGACGAAGCCTGGCAGGAGTTCTGGACCTGGTATGGAGATCAGGCTCGGTAGGAGGAGACCTAGACCTGACACGAAGTGAAGGCTCGGCAGGAAGAGAAGTTCTGGCAGACGAATTAGGTAAGGCAAGAGTAAGAGTCGTATCTGGAGAACGTCTATCAGATGAAGGATAAGCAGAAGGTCTGCAACGAGAAACACCAGAAATATTGTCGTCATTGGGTAAACAATCGGATTGTGAACTCAGCTCTGCAACAAGAAATAGAGGATCATATTTTCTTAAAGTACACATTCGTATGTTAGTTTCGCATGAGTTTTGATGATGAAAAGTAAACAATTAAAAGCTCCCTAATGTACGGGACATTAGTTCTCATTTCGACTTTCTTCATTTTGAAACAAACATTTTTGCTATAAATATCAATAAATAATAATATTATTAACACAGTCAGGTGAGGCTTGCCCTTTGCAAATCTAATGATAACAAAAACTCATTTTTCATAAGAAAATCACTTATGTATCTTTTTAGTTTAAGCTCGTGCAGAATTGCTTCATAGATATATCATTCTTATATTCACCAATAGAATTGAGGATAACCGCCCAGGATAAGAGGAGAGTACAGGCAATCCTCATCTTTTCGAATTAGAGAAAAAAACTGATTATTGTATTATTGGAGAATTTGATTAACGCCTATTTCCACTCTGGCAATTGTCGCCACAGTATCAGAAACTCATATTCTTGACCACCAATCAGAAGGATTTTATTTATAACCAATGCCACTGGTTGGTTTCTGAGCATAGGAATTTCTGCTACCGTGGAAAAACCCCACAATATAAAATATGGTCCATGTGATTAATTAATGTTCCAGTGACTCACAAACTTGTATAATCTATACTACAGTCGAGATATCTTCGGTTAAAGGCGTCAATCTTGTGTCCTTCTGAGGTGTTTACATTTGATAAGAGTCAGTTTCAAGGAAAAAAATATTTTTTTTAATTATGTACAAACTTACTCTCTCTTATGTAACTGAAAAATTATTTTTTAACATCTAGACGCGTTTCCGTTTCGACAACAACCTTAGCAACTGTACCACGTACACTAGGGTGGTCTAAAAATGAGTTTAACACATATTTTCCATAATAAAACAAGACTTTTGTAAATCTTATTCAGAATTGTCTATATTAGATGCATCAAGTTAAGACTCAGCTCACAATTAGCTATACAATATAAGTAAATAATAACTTTTTGAATATCAGCTCCATTAGTCTGTTACAATGGTCCCCAAAAGACCCCCATAAGTGAAGAATTGGGTTTTGTGAGCTTTTGTCGCTAATTTCGATTTTTTCGCGGTTTTCTAATACGAATTCTTTTCAATACATTTGAAGATACTCAGAATTTTTCTACTTATTTTCATAAATAATTGCCTAAATAATTTATTTAAGTTGCAGTTTCTTCGACAGTTTTTAATTTTTTGTAAACTTTTCAATCGTCTTTCCAAAAATTTAATTTTTGATTTTTATGGTGTTTTTTACGAATGAAACAAAAAATACGCTACAGCTCTGGTTATTTTTGTTTGTCAAAAAAAGTCATAGGAATAAATTGTACTTTATGAGTACTACGAATAGCAATACATAGAATTTTTGAGTCTTAAAGAAAAGTTGTCTCAAAAATTTTGAAAATGCTCTTACTTTTTGAATCTTTTTTTAAAATGGCTGGCTATCGAACTTGACCTTCAGTTATCGTGCCAACAGACTAAAAGCCTGCAGACACACAGGCAGACAGACAGACACATTCGCGAAAGCCTGTTTTTCGGGTTCAGAAGGTCTCAAAACGTGGACATTTGACGAAAACGGGGAAGAGTCAAATTTTCTACAAATCTAATACCTTCTCTGATGAGAAATGTAAAAATGTCCTTACCTAAAATCTGAAGCATGAATTGTTCAGCGCTCTATGTCAAATAATTTCAAGAAAAGTTTCATCCCCTAGCTGCCAGAAAAGCAAATAAATAGAAACAATGTCTTTCTTGAATTCTTGAATTATCTAAAAAAAATGTGTTCATATATATTTCTTAGGGTATCTAAAATAAAAGAATGACAAAGAATAAAATTTCTACTTTATTTTGCAACAGATGAATAAGCAGTCTCGGTCCGAGGTACAGAAATGTATGACACACTTTATTCGAATCCGAAACGCGAGATGAGTGATGAGAATGTATTCGTTGAAGCTGAAGGAGCTTTAAGAAAAACATATTCAATATTACATAATATAACAGTTGTTAAGGGTTTGACCTTTAATTTTAAATGGTCATGGCATAAGCCTACGGGGAAAGCATAAGACGGAGTGCAAAGAGAATGTGCCCGCGCGCGTTTCCGGCAGATATTTTTAAATCGAACTGACCGTGTGAAGAATTGAACTGCAGCATCGTAGAACGAGGTATAGAATATTTCTCGAGACGGTTCTATTGTACTTTACACACGTACAACTTTATATCCCTTTAAGATCATGCTATGGTTGCCTAATGGAGATTCCGCGATTTCTTTTCTGGTACATTCATCAACCGCGCCGCTGAACATGTTTATTTTGGCCCGCTTTTCCCTGATACCAAAAGGTGTATATACAGAGGTGAATATTCCACGAAGAAACAAATCGTTGTTTATTTTTTCCAGTATTCCAAAGACGTCACCATTGGCCGCTGATAATACAATTTTTTGTTCCGTTGGTATGGGCTTATGGACATCATTATATGTTCTCAATTGAATTGGTCTATTGCGAGGAAAAACGTATCTTCTAAGTTGGAATATCCGGTTCGGATTCTTGACGGAAATAAGTCGCATAAGTGAAATTTCTTCAATTTTAAATCCAAGTATCATTATAGAACGATGCTTGGCAGGAGGAGATCTCTGCCTGGCACGAAGAGCCGGCTCGGTAGGAGGAGACCTAGACGTGACACGAAGAGAAGGCTCAGCAAGAGGACGAGTTCTGGAAGAAGAATTAGGTAAGGCAAGAGTAAGAGTCGTATCTGGAGAACGTCTGTCAGAAGAAGAATAAGCAGAAGGTCCGCAATGAGTATCACCAGACATAGGGTCACCATTAGGCAAACAATTGGATTGTGAACTCAACTCTGCAACATAAAACAGAATATTACATTTTTACTAGAGTACACAGTCAACAAGGATAAATGTTAAGTGTTATTAATCTGCTAGAGTTTAGTAAGCCTGCGTAACTATTTCGATATTTATATGAAATAAAAAATAGAAATAATTGTTTTCCGAGAGAAATTGATGAAAAGTTTCGATTAGCCCAAAATTAAGAAACTCAAACTTTCTAATCAGAAAAATTTTTCAATTTAAGGAACCTCGCTGTGTTAATCTATAATGATTGTCCGAATGGGTGCTGCCTAATCAGCGTGTTGAAAAGGAAGATGTTTAATTACAATGAAAACTAATTATACCAATCTTAATCTTTTATTCAGTTTGGGAAAGGTGTGTTAAAATAAAAATAGTTATTCATGTGCGGGTAGAAAGACCAAGTTCCACTTCGTCAACAATGTATGAAATTCAGATTAATATCAGTTCCAGGAAGACGATTTGAAAACATAAATCGCCGAAAGTTTTTCCGAGTTTAGCTTGTACCTGAATTTTAATGTATGAAACTTCATTTTACCACTTAATTCTGCTTTTGGCGAGTTTATGATTTCAGAAGTTAGATAATTAACTATCAATCCAATTTAGGAATCCTTACATGATTCTACATTTGTTAACAATCGTTGAATTCTTTAAACGTATATAATTTCGCAACTAAACATAAGTTTCAAAAATATTTTCCAGTGCCATCTTTGTCTTAACTTAACGAGAACAAAAGTTTTTCAGGCAATGTTTCATTGTCACTACTTGTCTAATTCTCAGGAAGAATTAATTGGGAGACGTTTAGTGTAACAGCATGTGAAGTCCACGTCAACTGATCACGAAAATTTTCTTGTCGGAATGAGATTTGGCTGTAATTTAGGATATATGATTGCTTCGTGGTGAAAAAAAATCCCACCAAATATTTTTCGATAATTCGAGAAAATAGCGGAGATATGGGACTTCGAGTTTTTGGAAAACTTTTTTTTAATGACCTTGGGTTCTAATTGACTGATCTTCGTGATCAGTTGACGTGGACTCCACCAGCTGTGAAAGAGAGGCAGTGGTTAACTGGTGACAGTCTGAAAGCTAGTGCTCCGAAATCTGTTTTCTTTAAGTTTCTCGAATTATTCCTCTCTTTTTTTGTGAATAATGATGAATTCCAATAGTTCTGATTTAGGCTCTGTAAATAGTTAGAATCTGTGTACTCCACCAGATATTGTACAAGTAGCCAAGAATCTGTATTCTATGTTAAAATCAACATTACGCAGTCGTAATAATGTAAAACTGGAAACCTATGCAAAGCTAACTGCCTTTTTTAAAAGATAGTTTACTGGATTTAAAACTAAAATATCTAAAATTGTGTTGTCAAATGATATTGAAAAGTTTCTCAATGTAGTTCCAGACCACGATTATTTAGCAACTAAGGTAAGGCTATATTGGTAATTCAATCAATATTAAAAATATAGTCGGTAACTTGATCACAGAATCTATTTAGTGGAATGCAGCTACATCCGAGACAAGTTCGCACAATGAATCAGAATCATCGAATTAGAAGAGAATGAATACTGGACCTTCAACTTCAACAGCAGGATATAGCAAAGAATTGTCACAAAATTCTAACCAACAAAATCTTGCCCTGAATATCAGCAACTGTCCGTATTTGACGCTAAACTTTTTCAAAAATCTATAATTTATCATTTCTAGATAAAACTTTAACGAACCTGTTAATTACCCTAAACACTTTTGCTTGGTTACATAAGTCTACTTTATTATTCTTAATTAAAATATTTAAAACTGTTAATTTTCTTCTTGAAATAAATTTAGATTTAACCATAGAACATTTTTGACGCAGAATTTTCCGCTCTATTCCAATCTGCAGTCAAAAATAGGGGTTTCCAATTTTAAAAATCATCTTGACCTTGAAATGGCCTTGAAAATTGACCTCAAAGTGTAAATCAATGGTACAGTTAAATAGCCCCCTATGTCCTGGTCAACTTTTGAGTGGACCGTTTTTTATGTACATGGGATAGTTTAGAAGATATTTGAATTTATAGATTAAAATGGTCACCCTGTATAAAAAAATACTTAATAACAAATTTGTAGCTCTGTTTTGGGTACACAACTTTTGTATTATTATTTTTTTCGCAGCTTGTGTCATTTCTCCAACAATTTTTTATTTTTCATGTTTATTGCTGTTTTTTACGAATTTTAACAAAAAATACGCGTCCCATCAAAAAGTGATTATGAAAAAATTTGTAGATCTTTTTTAAATGCACAATTTTTGTTTAATTATCCATGATAATAATAACTCTGAAGCCGCCATTGTACGTAGCAGAAATGTAAGTTGCTACATATTTTGAAATCAGAAAATTGCTCCATGCAGATTAAATAGCAAAAATTCTTATTTATGTGAAATTAAAAAAAATTCACTTAAAATTCTAAATATAATATCAAAATATTCACCAATAAAATTGAGGATAACCACCCAAGGTAAAACTAGAGTATGAACGATCCTCATCTTTCCAAATTAGGGAAAATACTAATTAATGTATTCGTAAAAAATTTTATTAACAATGTAACAAATGAACATTCTAAAGCTTATTTAATCGCATAGTATAAACTAAAGTCGTTATTTCTCACGCAAGAAGCATCAACCTTGTTCTTCTGAGGTATTGACATTTGATAAGAGTGAATTTTAAGGAAAAAAAATTATATACATTTTACGTTATAGGGAATAATATGTTTTTACTCTCATACTTTAGATAGCCCAGAATGTCCAATAAATTTGTGAAGAGTTGTGGGCTTCGGAAGCTACGATCATGGTTCCTTAAAGCATCCAATCCCGATGCTACTTGAACGTGTACGTCATCCACTTTTGCTCCTTCTGTCCTAGAAGGTAAGCAAGAGCGGGAAATTTACGCGACACAATATCGTGCAACACTGTTTCTTGGAGTCAGGTCTCTAGCCGCAGATGACCTTGCACGGCAGACGGGACAATTGGAGATGAAGTTTTCACCTTTGGATACTTCTTTAGAGCTACCAATCTTTGTAGAATGCTATGAGGAACAGCGTTGATGGACCAAGCGAAGTGATCCCAGAAGTACAGCCTCTTGCATCCGGTTCGCGATGGAATGAACCTGTCGCTGGCAAGCCGGAATCTTGTTGAGTTTGCTAAGAAATGAAGCTTTCATACCTCCAAGACAGCCGATTATGAGAACTAGAAGATATGTTGGCATTATCGGCTATCTGCAAATGTTTACGAAAATTTGCCTTGCTGGAACGGGTGGTATGTTTGCAGGAGGATGTTGCTCTTCTTCTTGCCGATAAAGAGCTTCATATCCGCTTTTGCGCAAAAAGGATACCTGATCTCTTAAATACTGAGGCTTTTTATGAGCATATTCCTTAATCTCAAGCATCCTAGAGGAAAAAACTTCAGCATTTTCCTGACTCAGAAGAAATTCAAGAAAGCGTCCTTCTTTAAAGAAAATCAAATTTGTTTTTGACTTTTATTTCTTAGTGTCAAAGTTTTCTTTTGGAAAAAATGATTATGGCCACTGAAAATCGCCGTAATCGAGAACAGTTAAGAAAATACCCAAATTTTGACCCCCTACTTCTCAGTGAATATTTATCCAAATAATAAAAATTCCGCCATAAAGTACTATCCAAGACTACAGTACTTTTCTTAATGTAAAAAGGGTAAAAAGAAAAATACATTCACTGTGTAAAAAGAATTGTTTGTATATATTTCTTGGGGTGCTAAAATGAAATAATGATAAAGAGTCCAATTTTCACTTTATCAATCAATATCTGAATAAGCAGTACCAATCCGAGATACAGAAATTAATAACACATAAATGTAATATAATAGAGTACAAAATAATGTAGAAGAAGCTTTTCAAAAAGGTGGTTTAATATTACAAAACATTAAAGTTGTCAACGTTTTGATATATAAATTTAAAAGCTTCATGCTAAAAAATGGGAGAAGTATAAAGATCGAAAATGATTTTTTTAACCTAATTAGCGTCATGAAAAATTGTGGTTTACACATACATGCTCTACTCTATAACTCTTTGCGATTACATTATGGTTGCCTACTGGAGATTCCGCGATTTCTTGTCGGGTCAAATCATGAACCGCGCCGCTGTACATGTTTATTTTCGCACGCTTTTCCTTGAAACCAAAACGTGTATGTACAAGGGTGAATAACCCACGAAGAACCGTTTCTGTGCTTGTTTTTTCTAATATTGCAAAGACGTCACCATTAAACATCGATAACACAATTTTTTCGTCGGTTGGCATGGGCTTCTCGATACCGTTATATTTTCTCAATTGAAGTGGTTTATCGAGAGGAAAAATGTATCTTCGAAGTTCGAATATTCGGTTCGGATTCTTGTGAGGAATAAGTCGAATAAATGGAAGTTCTTCAAGGTCAAATCCAAGTATGAGTAAATAACGAAGCCTGGCAGGAGGAGACCTGGACCTGGCACGGAGAGGAGGCTCAGCAGGAGACCCAGATGAAGAATCAGGTATGGCAAGAGTAAGAGTCCTTTCCGGAGAATGTCTGACAGAAGAAGAAGAAGCAGAAGATCCGCACCGAGGAACACTAGGAATAGGGTCGCCATTAGGCAAACAATCGAATGGTGAACTTAAATCTGCAACAAGAGACAGAGGATTACGTTTTTCTTAGAGTACACAATCATATCTTGGTATATCATGAGTTACGAATGTAGTTTTAATTGTCAATGTATTTGTTTTCAATTATTTATAAACAAGGTAAATGTTAAGTAATATTAATTTGCTAGAGTTAAATGTGTGTTGCGCTTATGCAAAATTTCTTCATGCGGATTAAATCGCAAAAAAAATCTGATTTGCATATAGCCTAAAAAAATATACTTAAAATTATAGATATACTATTATTATATTTACCAATAGAAATGAGGATAACTGTCCAGGATAAGATCAGAGTAAAGACGATCCTCATCTCTTCAAATTAGAGGAAATACTGATTATTTTAGCAATAAAGAATCTAATTAACAATAAGATTAGTGAAGATTCTAGTACCTTACTAGCTCATATAATCTTTATTATATTCGTTATCTCTTAGAATAAAGGCGTAGAGCTTGTATCCTTAGGAGATATTTACATTTGATATGAGTCATCAGTTCCAAGAAAAAAAATTTGGTTACAAAATTGTATTTGAACTGATCTTGCCATTTGACCTGTGTAAAATGTTCGTATTCACCCAGGAAGGTTATCCACTTCCGACTAGCTCCGTACAGGAGTAGGGGTGCAATTCCTTCATTGCAAACCTACTTTCCTGGGGATTTGTTTCAGGTACTTGTGATGCCTGGTTGAAGCTTTTCTTGAATAGAGCCCTCTAAAAAATATATGTAAAAACTTATACCCAGAAATCTATATTATCAGTAATATTGTTGACCTGTTAGACAAAAAAACTTAGGAACGAGAGAGGAAGCCTTCTGCTTTTGAATCTTCAACCATTTTCATTGCATCTTTGCGTCTAGTTCGAGTTCCGGTTACTCGGCTTATCTTTTGAGCTGCAGGAAAATATAGAAAATTGAAAAATATGAGAGATACATCCGTAAAATACTAGTCTTTTTCAGAAAAACTTTCTAATGAATATGCAAACTACAGACTAACAAGTAGAAAAAGGCATATTGGATCAAAGATTTAAAATTTTGATATTTTGATTTTAGATTTGAAATCAGCGAGCCCAAAAACTTTTAAATACCATGAATGGTGAAGTTGTATTTACCGGCCAGATAGCCCCAGTTACTGGCCGGGATCCGGCTAAAAACATCGAGGTAAACTGGTCGCATTTCGGCTTTAATAAGGGCCGGGATCCGGTCGGGTAATCCGGCCACAGAGTGGTTAAAAATGTTGTTCCAGGCGAAAAACTGGTAATTTGATTTGCCTTCTGAGGCTCATCGTAAAGAATACGGTGATCTCTGAAAGTCAAATCAAGTTAAAAAATTCTCGTCCGGAGATTGAAGTAGAGCTTTAATCATTGATGCTTTAATCATTGATTGTCCTAGCAATTGTTTTATTGTTAAAACCACGTAGTGATCTGAGGTAATAGAAAGGAAGAAGAAAAAAAATGAAAAAGAAATGAAATAGAGTAGATGTCTCAATAATTCTTGGTTTTCCATTTTGAACCAGGAACTTGTAAAGACGCTGTGCTGGTGAAGGTGACAAAATACAATGTTACACAATCATCTTTTATTAAACTCTTTAATTAATTTGAGTAAAATACTATAATATTATCTATATACTGTGCCATCCAGATGACCATTTCTATTACTATTACTGCGTAAAATTAATATCCTTTCACTTTTTTGGGATCATATAAGTGGCAAGGATAATTTATGTAAAAGAAGTTTATGATAAAAACTCGATAGTTTGAAATAAAATCTTTTTTGTGAAACCAACGTTATCACAGATGTTAAAATTCCGTTTACAATTCCTTGCCCCCCCCCCTAACCTCCTCCTCCTCCCTATGATTAAAGGCAGTAGAGTTTCTACATCATTAAGCTCTGTACAAATATCCGCTCACCTAAATTAACGCAATAATATTTATCTAACTAATTAAAATTCCACACCTGGAGAGTTTACGAATAAAGTTGCTGTAATAGCCTTTAAAATTTGAGATTCAGATAAAATTATAGAATAATGTGACACTCAATTGCTTAATAGTGTACACAGTCAAGATATAAAAATATTGTTTTTATCAAAATTTTAATTTTATAGTTTTAAAAACTTTATTTTATCTTACAAAATATAGAAAATGTTGAAGAACTTTTCCGAGTCTCTTAGATCAATTGTATTCTTTCATACACCCAATGAATATTTATAGTAAAGTTTAAAAAATTATTTATTTCTTCCGATTCGAAAATGTCTAATTCGATGGTGGAAAGCTACAAATTGTTTCGTGAAAATATATGAATTTAATTAGGGCTGTAAATGTAACAATGATTGTGTAACATTGTCAGCTTTGTTAAAATAATATAAAGGGCAATACTGTAACACTTGTCAATAGGCTTAGACACCTGATATTGAAACATACTTCATCACCTCCACCAACGGAACGATTTTACAAGTCAACGGTTCAAAGTGGAAAAACAAGAATTATTGAAATACCTGATCTATTTCACCTAACTTTATTCACTTGGAAAAAATTCTTTGAATTCTTGAGCACTCACAAAAAGCCAGAAGCGTAACGAAATTCAATGAAACACGAAAGCACTTATGAGCATATTCTTCTTAGCTTGAACTGATTTCGTATCGAAACCTTTGTCACGTTTCTTTGCGAAATTTGCGAGCAATTTTTCTATATACGTTCCCTTGGCAGTGGTTTCGCTAGGAAAAATTACTCGCAAATTTCGCAAAGAAACGTGACAAAGGTTTCGATACGAGATCAGTTCAAGGATATTTGAATAATATCTTTTGAATTGTGAGAGGGCGTAACCTAAATTATTGAGTCCAGGACTAAACATATTTTTCGTGACAGCGGTGGGATTGCTGCGCGTGGAATTTAGAATGTTGTATTCAAGCTTTTGAGTGAAATTTTAGATTTTGACAGTGTTTTGGATTGAATTTTTGATTTATGGGATCCTTTTACTCATCACCTTGAGAGGATTTTGTCCAGAATCAATCGATTTTTTTGAATAAAAAAAGGAAAATGAAAATTCTGGATAATTGGGTGTCGATAAGGACTGGATCGAGTAGCTTCTTAGTACAGTGTTCCTCTGTCAAGAAAGGATCAGGGTGGATAACGGGAGTCTGTGGCAGAACTCATTCCTCCGTTACCATCAGATCAAAATTTTAAAGGATAAATCAATTCTATGGACCAAAAATGGTTAAATACCAAGAAGAAATTACCCAGGATCAATCACGAGGATAATGATATTGGACATTTCGGGAAGAATCTACTAAGGACCAATACAAGGACAATCATTCAGCGGGCTCGAGTCCTGTTATGAAGGACAATAATTCAGCAACAAAAGGTAGGTCACGCACTTATAGATTGAAGCTCTCTCATTTTGCGATTTCTATTTTTTTTTCGCGCTAGAATTTAAATTTTCACTGCATCTGAAATTTTTCTTTTATAACGTCAAAATTTGCCATATTTCAAAGCGAAACAATTAGCTAGATTGTAAGATGAGTGACTCTGCGAAATCGTCTGTGTCAAAAAAAATATCGGGACCAGAAAATAATCTTGCACAAATGGAAATGTTAGAAAACAATAATGGCGAACATTTAGGGGGTGGAGATAGTGGCCCAGAAGGACCACATTATCTACCAATAGATAGGAAAACTCCGCCAACATTCGGTATTTTTTGAGGCGAAGAAATAAAAGTCAGAAGTCCAAATCAGGGAGAAAGCTCGAAACATAACCGAAAGCTCAAAAATAACCAAAACTATTCCTCAATGCAAAGAAAAACAACCGAAGCTCTAGGATTGGCTCGTGATATAATTCCTGAGTACACAGGCGAAAAATATGCCCGTTACAATGTTAATAGAACACTGTACGGCCGCTGCTATAGGGTTTGAAGTTAATGAAGCAAATTACTTTGTAATTTTAATTAGAGCCTGAGTAAATTATTACTCAGGCAATGAAAAAGACACCACACTATCAAAAATTTCATGAGGGGTTTAGATGGCGCAACTTTGTCGTTTGTCAGATGAATTGGGGCATTTTAGATACTAAAATGTACTAGGTACTAGTAGGCTAACCTACTTACAGATGGAATTGTACAACCATCAGATTCCCCTTACACCTCTCCTCTTTGGATTGTTCGAAAGATAAGTGATCCAGGAGCACCCAAAAACTGGCGAATGGTTATTTATCATAGGCAATTAAATGAAAAAAATGTGGGAGATGCATACCCACTTCCCAATATAAGTGATATTCCAGACCAACTCGGTGGTGCCAAATATTTTTCAGTCTTGCATCTTGCCTCGGGATTTCATCAGATCTCCATGAATCATGATTCAAGATAAAAAAAACCGCGTTTTTAACCCCTTATAATCATTTAGAATATACACGGATGCCATTTGGACTGAAAAATGCCCTAGCCACCTTTCAAAGGCTGATGGATCGTGTTTTAACAGGATCGCAAGGTATAGAACTTTTTGTTTACATGGGCGATATAGTTATATGAAAATTCCCCGGAAGATCATGCATGGAAGTTAAAATCACTATTTGGCGGTTAAAAACAGCTGGGTTGGTATTACAACCAGCGAAATGTAAGTTTTTGTAGAAAGAAATAACATATTTGGGTCACAATATTACTCAAAGTGGTGTAAGACCATACCCCAGAAAAATTAAAGCAGTTTAAAGGAAACTTCTTGCTATAGTTTGGACCGTTAGACATTTTCGCTCTTATCCATATGGACGTAAATTTATTCTCATTACAGATCATAGACCTTTGGTTTGGTTACATGGATTAAAAGATCCAGTTTCCAGGTTAGCTAGATGGGAAATTAAACTCAGTGAATGTATATCTCGGAATCCTCCTGATTTGAATCAAAATGATTAAATAAAATTTTGTGGAATGTTTAGATCTACCCATATCCACGAGCCCGCCAAGGGGGAAGAGGCTGAACATTCTACTGATAACGTAATTGACAGTCCGTGTCTTGAGCCAGTTGAAGAAATTGATATCGAAATTAACGAATTGATTGAAAAGGTTTACCTTTTGAGTGCAATTTCTGATACTGTAAATATTGGAAAGGAGTCAGATATTTCTGATTCAGAAAATAGTAATTATGATACTGCAGAAGAAGAAGAAACAGCGATAGTACAAGCCCCCTCGGGTACAGCGATCCGTACAAATCAGTTTTCGATCGCTTCCGGGTGCAGGGAGAGGGACCCGGAATTGATAGGGAAATTAGTAATTATGCCTTAAAAAATGATCGTCTTGGTGAAGAAAAAAGTCTGGGAAGTGGAGGTAATCCTGTGGATGCATGCGATAAGCAGCTATTACTGTACCGGAAACTCAAATTAACATCTCATCGTCAGGTAGCTCTCACGGAAGCTAGAATTTTAGGGAACCCGAAGACGGGCGATGTGGTGACCCCACCGGAGCCTAGACTAGGCAGCGGTATGAGGGAGGTGAGTGTCATAACTATTCATACTTACGGTCGAGCAGGTGGACTGCGAATTAAAATCAAATGTAAATCAGGGAATACTAAAATCTGAATTAATAAAAATCAATGATTTGGTCGAGGAGGGCCCGAAGGTTGGGTAAGTAATCGTCTTTGCGAGTAAAGATCGCTATATTTTTAATGTAATTATAAACAATGAATTTGAATATCAATCTTTTTTGAATAAAATATCAAAAGCTATTGTAGCCCTCAAAAACGCAGCAGAAACTTTAAATGTTAAAAGTATCCAAACTCCAGATTATGAAGACAGTTTGAATGGGGTCTTATGGATTTCTATTGAACAAATGTTACAGCGACAGTTTCTGAATTCAGGCATGGCAATTATAGTTTTCTGAGGGGAAGTAACAATTCCACCTAAAGTTGATCGGGAAAGAATCATAAAAGAATTCCACGAATCGTTAGCCGGGGAGCCAAGGGTCATTCAGACTGATCAAGGGAGTAACTTTATGAGCAAAGCAATAAAAACTTTTTGCAAAATATTTAAAATTAAACAAATTAATTCAACCGCTTACCACCTCCAATCTTTGGGTTCTTTTGAACGGAGTCATTATAGTTTGATTAAATATTTAAAACAATTTGGAACAAAACAGGATTGGGATGAATGGCTGCGGTATGCCATATTTTCTTATAACTCTTTAGTGCATGAATCTACAGGATTTGCTCCTCATACTCTTGTCTACGGAAAAGAAATGAATTTACCAACTAGTCTTTCGGAAAATAAATTCCCTTCCACTTATGTTAAATATGTGTTAGAATTATTTCAAAAGTTAAATGATGTTCAGAAGACTGCTGAAGAAAACCTGAAAGCGGTAAAAGAAAGATCAAAAAGATATTATGATCAAAAGTTGAATGTTCGAAATTTTAAAAAGGGAGATTATGTCATGCTCTTAGAACCCAGATCTACTCATAAATTTGATAGACAATATTCTGGTCCGTTTCAAATCGAACGATTAATCGGAATAGATTAAAATTAGCTGTAATTCCTATGGATTACCAAAGAAAAATATTCAACCAAATAATTTGATCAATCATTTGTTCATTGACAATATTTATTTATAACATAAATTCACAATTTTTGGTTGTATTTAATTAATGAACAAGATTGGATAAACCTCGAGTAAATTTGTTTCTTAAAATTAAACAAAACATTATGCAAGTAAAATATCATGCAATTATAATAATATTATCCGATTTAAAGCAAATTCATGTTATAGTTAAATCGTGAACATTTGTTTTAATTGATAAATATTAGAGTCTGAAATAATAAGCAGACTAAATTGATGAGCTGATTACGGTTTCGTTTATGGACTTATTTAAATTGAAGTTCACTGGAACGAACAACTTAGTGACACAAAGAAAGTTAGACCAACAAAAGTACTACCACAGTCTGAGGATTTTGAAGTGGAAGCTGGAATTGTGACGGATTCACTTATAATAGAAAATCAGCCACATGGCTTGTCGTTTTTCGAAACTGAGAGGTCCAATCGAAATAGTGGAAGACGATATCAGTGACCTACCTCACTAACCTCTACGTGGAACTCTGCGCATCAAGATTTTATGGATATTGTGAAGGATTTGATTCATAAAAACAAATCAATTTAAAAAACTTGCATATGTTAAAAGCAACATTCTGGGTATTCGACGTATTATATATCAAAAACTCGAGAATTATGCGTAACTGGCAATCCCTAGACTTAGAAAAGTATCACTAATATATCATATGCTTTTTATGCAATTTATTATAATTGCTTGGCTCTCAGGACTTTGTAGTGAATAGTTACTATCAATACAAAATTGTAGCTCATGTACAAGATCGTTTGGATCCACATGAAGCAATATAAAACGTTCAAGATATGATGACTCTTCCTTCTAATCCTCATTCTCCTCTTCATCCTCATACTCCTGATGCTCCTCATTATCTTCCTTATCTATGTTTTCCTCATTTATCTTCTCTTATTCCATCTCTTGCTCATTTGTCTCCTCTTTATCCATCTTCTCCTCACTTAGCTTATCTTCCTTATCAGTATGCTCAACATGTCATCTCTTATAAAATGTAAATATCTTTAGTATATATATTATATAAAGAATGAAACATTATCCATCAAGACATTAATCAGTTTTTCTTCTAATTTGAGAAGATGAGAATCGTCTACATTCTGGTCTTATTCTTGGTGGTTGTCTTCAACTCTTTTGGTAAATATGATAATATACACGAAGAAAATTGATTAACGAAAGATTTCGCAAAATTTGCGTAAAGATAGAACACATAAAATTGTTATCCGGTTTCGTAACGCACGGGTTAGAGTGTTGAATGTTAATCCTAAGAGTCGAGCGTTCGTACAGCTTTACACACAGTTTTGGAAGCTTTCCCCAATTAATTTTATCTCTGTAATATATCTATAATTTCAAGCAAACTTTTATTAAGTGTTGTGCAAATCAGAATTTTTGCGATTTAATCTGCGTGGAGCAATTTTTTACGAGCAAAACTGTGTACGTCTTATTAAATACAAAATATAGGGTTCACACAGTTACCCTTAGCTTTCCTTCACTGCCTGTATAGACCTATCTCTAGCCCTTAATGGCGGAAAATTACCCCTACATTGTCCCCACTTGCTGGATAGATCTCTATGTTGCCTTCACTGACTAGGCAGTACTCTCCTATCTTGCCTTTAATGGATATGATCCGGGGCCCCACCACTTTAGGTATTAGAAAGTTATAACCGGGTCTTTGATCTGGGCTTAAAATTGCCAAATAACATGTTTTTTTTATTAATCGTTATGAAGCATTATTTTTTCTTGCAGTTCATACCAAAACCCAGTATTTGAATAAGATAAACATTGCTAAGCTTGAAAAATAACTTTCATTCATTAATTTATTAACGAAGTAGTATTCAATCAGATGAATGGGACTCCCCGTACGAATTCGTTTTGCTTCAAGTTTATCTGATCGTGCGCTCGAGATGGACTACCCTGTTGGAAAATTGCATTCTACATTACAGTTCTTGTTACAAACAGTTTTTCTCGATTATTTTACTTTGACCAAATTTGAACTTACGCAAGTTTTTCCTTAACACGGTAGCTTAATATTTTTTTGAATAAAAATAAATTAATTCTAATGATAATATCATTTTAAGTATTTTAGGACATGCAGAAGTAGATAAAAATGTACTAATATACGATTGTGTACTTTAAGAAGAACGTAATCCTCTGTTACTTGTTGCAGATTTGAGTACACAATTCGATTGCTTACCGAATGGCGCCCCTATACCTGGTGTTTCTAGTTCCGGACCTTCCTCTTCTGACAGAAATTCTCCAGAAAAAACTGCTTCTCTTGCCAGCCGTCATTCTCCAGAAAGGTCTCTTCCACTTGCCCAATCTCATTCTTCTGCCGGGTCTTCTCGTATCAAGCCTCCTCTTCGTTCCAGGACCAAGTCTCCTCGTGCTGAGCACAGTCGACCTTTACTCATACTTGGATTTAAATCAGAAGATCTTAGTTTTGTCCGAGTTATTTCAAAAAAGAATCCAAACAGGATATTTGAATTTCGAAGATACGCTTTTCCTTCCGATAAGTCACTTCAACTGAGAACATACAATCAAATCTACAATCCCATACCAACCGAACAACAAATTGTATTATCAACGTCCAATGGCGAAGTCTTTGCAATAGTAGATAGAAGTAAGAAAGGAACGTTTTTTCGCGGACTATTCACCACTTTATATACAGGTGGTGGTCCCATGGGATGCCGGGCGAAAATAAACATGTACAGCGGCGCGGTTGATGAATTGACCGAAGAAGAAATTTCGGAATCTCCATTAGGCAACCTTGACAAAATCACAAAAAATTATAGAATAGAGCGTGTATAAACTACAATTCTTCACATCGCCTTTTGTTAAAGCTTCTTCGGCTTTAGTGAATACATACACACCACATGTCTTGCGCTTCGTGTTTAATCAAAGTGTCTCAAAAATGCGAAATTGTCTGCCTTATTTTGAACTCTATTATACAACATGTATGTTTTATTAATTTCTGTAATTCGAACCTGTGCTACTTATTGATTTATCATGGAATATGAATACTTTATAATTATAATCCATTTGTTATAAATAACAATAAATATTATAATAGTCACCTGATGTTGTAACGGATTTTTCTTTATCAATACGGAATTTTTTTTTATTTGTTTAATTCGAACACACTAGATTTTAATTTATTTAAGGTTCTAAAGTTTAATTGGATTTGAAAAGGCTATCTTAATGAGATCCAATTAGATTCACAAATAGAAAACAAAAAAGGGATGAGTCATATGTTATATAATAATTCAAATTTATTACACAATTAGGATAAATATGTTATAGCGAATGATGACGAGTCCTAATTGAGACGATTATACGGATAATTAAAGTTTGTCAATACACAAACTAACTCACACACACGATAAACGGCATTTCTTCGTCGAGACATAAAAACAGATAAACATGAAAATCCTTTGAAATAAAAATAACGAAAAAATGTGTGCAACTTAAAATTGAGTCTCCATCCCTTTTTAGTGACGATTTATAAAGTTAAGAAGGATACTCCATATAAGAAAAGTTAAAAGTATCCAACCATTTGAAATTATAGTATTTCAAAATAATCCAAATATATACATAAATACGAGTTACTTATCGATCGGCTGGTGAAGCGGTTTGACGGTTGCGTTCCTGCCTGGATTAGCGTCAGTGGAGCCGCAAAGTTCTGGCTGATGTTGCTGAATTTGGAATTAGCGCTCCGGTACAAAATTAAATATCGGGATTTAGAGAATAATATACGCTCCCATAGTCATCTATGTAGTCAATTTGAATGATTGGAGTCGATCCTCGATGCAGTGTCGCTCAACCTCGAAAGTTGTCGCATGTCGCAGGTTCTCAACATCATAACCTCCGATCTGTCGGGTGACAGAGAAGGCGAAACACTGGCGAGCACCTGACCCGGACTTAGGGCACAACTTTTAGTAGAAGTACCTTAAATGTGTTCAGAGTATACGGTTCATTGACTAGTGATATCAGAAATTCTCCATTAGGTAGCCTCAAAGCCATCTTTCATGACAGAAGGCGTCACGTACCTGCTTCCAAAAAAACTCAACCTCCTTACAGAAGAACAAAAAGGCAAAAGTTTATTCGACGCAAGAGTTTTCTTTTTGCAGGTTCTGATTGTAAATATCTTATATATAAGATAAAATTATTGTGATCCTAGCTTGAAATATTTAAATAATATGGTTGCATGTGATAATTAGATAAAATGAAATTTGAAAAAAAATAGTTTTACAAAGATCTATTGTACAATTTCATGCGGGGCGGCTACCTATTCTTTTTTATTGCAACAGCGCTCCTTCTACTGAGAACAAGGAATCTCCGCCAGTTCGGGTGACTTGTTCTCCCAAAACGGGCGGGCCGTTCACCCAAATGAAGTGTGCCGCTACACGAGGCATGTGGTGGCGCTGCGTGATCAGTTGTTGAAAATCGCCTTACCGAAATTTCTTTCTGGGCACCTTTGTCAAACGCTTGAAAGCCATTTGGAAAGTAGCCTCAATCCGGACAACAAGATCAAGGCCGTTGACACCTACGCAATTCAATTCCTTGTCTATTCTTTTGGCTCAGCAAACGTTCTAGCACCGACCTTAAAAATATAAACTTAACCATTAATTCATAATAATGCATCTCGGATCACACGACTGAACGCGTATTGCAATGGCAAGTGGTAAAATACACATTGCAACACCGCCTGTGAAGATGGTAAGAATTATACGCCTCTCAATCTTACTGATGCGAATGACATGAACATCGATGCACCCCCTCTTCCGCAGACTGCACTGAATGGAGACAGAAGTCATTACATCGACAAAATCTCAGTATACATGATCAACTCAACGTGAATACTGAGGTATCGAACCTGTGGCTACGCAGGGGTAAACTTTTTCCTGAAACAGAAGGATTTATCGTGGTCATACATGAAAAATGTAGTCAGCACCAGAAATCACCAAAAACATATACTCCACTTACCCGTACAGGATCGTTGTCGGTTATGTGTAGATCCCAATGAATCCTTCGAGCACATCAATGATGGCTGCAGAAGGTTAGCTCATAACGAGTATACCCACAGAAACAATGATGTTGCAGGGATCATACTACAGTAGATTAACTTAAACCTGAATTTGTTGCGGAAATGGAGACCCTTTTTTTAATACGTCCCAGTGGCTCTCCTCAAAAAAGAGAACTACGGCCCATACTGAGATCGGACTATCCATCCGAACCACGCTGTTGTTTACAATAGGCCGCACCACTGAGGCTAGAAATCATGAGTGTATGGAAATTCAAAAGGTATTCATCCTCTAGTAATTTTAGCTACGGGCAACGTCCATGCGAGGCTAAAGAGTCACCTGGACAACCTAGGAGTTAATAGAGTTAATAGTAAGGTTAATAGTTAATAGTAAGGCTAGTAATTAGTGTAACTGCACTTCTGTGTATGAGTGGGCCTAAATAGCTTTCAAGCACAGGTTAAAAATATTGTTTTTACCAATAATAAAAAAAAAAATTAAAGAAAAGATATCGCCATTTTTGTATAAGCGGTTGAGTGACGATAACTCCCACATTTACTTCATGAGCCTGATCAAAAAATGGTCTCAAGCAAAACTTGGGTAGCTGAGAAAAGAAATGATCCTGTTATTCGATTCTATAAAGTTCTGATCCTTATCGAGTGCTGCAATATCAAAATTTGTATAATTAAGAATTTTTCACATTTACAATATATAAAATACGCAGACAAAAACTAAACATCTGCAAACCCTTGCAGATTTGAATTGGCTCATTATCAAAAAGTTGGGTATAAGTCAAATGGAGTGAAAATGAATCAGGAATTTGAATATTAGGACAAGTTTTAACAATAATTTTCCAAAGTCATTTTAAATTATATAAACAAACATGTTTTTTAGAACCAACGTTATCACAGATGTTAAACTTCAGTTTACAATTCCTGACCCCCCCTCCCCCCCTAACTTATCCATATGATTTAAGGCAGTAGCGTTTCTACATAAATGAGCTCTGTACAAATATCTGTACACCTAAATTAAGGCAATA
>CAKNWW010349080.1:0-20413 GCA_932074435.1 Andricus kollari | reverse complement strand
GGATTCAGGGTATCTAATGGTCGACCTACGCATTTAAATCTATTCAAGCAACCGCCTGTAAAGAATAAAGTCCTATCTTCTTTAATCCCAATAGGAATAAACTATATATTCTTGAAAATAAAATATAAAGTTTTCAGTAATCCGGTCTATTCTTACGTGATCTTTTAAAAATTATTTTTTTGTACGCGTGCAGTTTAGTTCATTTTCAAATCAAAAAAGTATCACAAAGTTGAACTCAAACTGCCAATTACAAATTGGGAGAAATTTTCGGAGAAAAAGTCGACATCAAAGCAAAATAATTCAAACAACTTTTCAAGATGAGTGTTTAGTTACGTGGGTAGCTTTCGCAGATTATAAGGTTGTTATGGCACGCAAATAGTCACGCCTATCCCGAAAGGATAATGGCCTTATGAAGCATTTTCGAAGTTTGGAAGATTTTATAAATATTTTAAAACTTTGAAAAAATGTATAAATTATTGCTAAGTTTTTCCAAGCTTCAAAAAGTCCTTAGTGTAAAATAAGAAAATTCTTAGAGATTTTCTAGATATATTTTTGATATATCTGATATATTCAAAAGTCTGTCGTTATAGATCCTACCCCAGCTTGTACAAAATGTCCAAATTAAATATCAGACCGCGATTATATCCATGGCCAGCACGATCTTAAATTAGAAATTAATTAAGAAGCAAGATTTATATAATTCAATGTGAGCGGAATGAGTGTGAACTTAGTATCTTCATTTTTGATTAAGGAGAGCGAACAGACGAAGAGTTTATCGATGTTATTAATTTTGTGTAAATCTGGAAAATCCTGCAGGAAAAACACTACCACCACGCACTACGCCAGGATTGTTACTCAAATATTGCTAGTCACATACTTTTATATTTTATTTGTTAAAATGTTGTGCATCTTTAAATAAATATCGTTCATATTTGAGAAAGGCATATTATATTTTCCTACTTAACACATATTTTTAGAATTAGGAATATAATCCTGAATAATTAAAAAGAAAATCAGTTAAGAATAGCGTTCAGAAGCTAAGTTTGTCCGCGATAGTACATTCTAGATATTTATTAAAATTTCAAATCTTATTACTTAAGCGATAAGAAGAAAAATAAAGGCGATGATATTACATATAAGATAACAATACAGATAAGAATTTTGATTCGATACAATAATAAACCAATTCGTCGCTAACATATGAATCAGCTTTCCTTCTAATTTCACAAAATGAGGATCATTTATACAGCGGTCTTTATTTTGAAGGTGATTCTCAGTTCTGTTGGTAAATATAATACTATACTATACCTATAATTTCAAGAACATTTTTAAACGTTCCGCGAAAAAGAATTTCCGCCTCGTAATATGCATTTATTTGGGTTTGTCCAAAATAAAACAAATTTATTCTGAAAGGTAATTTATGCCAGAGTTCAATCGAAATTTTGAAACTATTTATATAATTCATAGTAAATACATCTTTTTGTTGAGAAACAAAATCGTCACTAAGAACTAAGTTCATAGCGCGAACATATGGTATAAGCTGCGTAATTTTATAGATTATCATTAGTAAAGCAAAGAAATACGTTCTCCAACAAAAATTAATCTTTTGTTTCTTCTTGCAGAGTTAAGTTCACAGTTTGAATGTTTGCCTAACGGCGCCCCTCTTCCTGGTGTTCCTCGTGGCGGTGCACATTCTTCTTCTTTTTTTGACATACCAGATCCTCCTGCCAGTTCTCATCATCCTGCCAGACCTCATTCTCCGCTCAGGTCTCCTTCTTCAGACGAAGCTCTTCAACATTCAAGGTCGCGGTCTTCTCCTGCCAGCTATATAGAGCAGGCCTCGGCGGCGAGGAGAAATTCGGAGATTCCAGCTCCTTTAACAGATGTGGATCGCTTGCTTCGTCTCTCCCACCACGAGTCTCTCCTCTACTCTAAGAGTTCGGGGTGGTGGTGCAGTCTGACGTCATAGAACCAGGTCTCGAGTACCGCAGTGGGAAGGGTTCTTTATGGGTGACTGAGATTCGAAATTATTTTATTTTTAATATAATTGCTTATGAACTTCATGATGTATAATTTAAGAAATATTAATTATTAATAATATAATTTATAAATTGATAACACTGAGCAAATCTTCAATTTTGATAGGATGTTTTCAAATATAATATTTCAGTTTGCTTGTACGTAAAATACTGCAGCTTTCATGACAATTGTGCTAATTTTCTTATATTTATTTAGTTACAATTGTATTCGCATTAATTTCAAGACAGTTTTCACTGAAACTGTGACAGCTAGTTACTACTTGCGAAAATCACGATGTGCACCGGTTTATACATGATTATTGGTTACTCCAAATGTATTTATTTACAACAATATTTGCGATCATTTTAAGAATTTTAAGCACGGTATGCTGCTCCGAATGTATTTTTCTTATTAACTATTTACTTTCAGTTCATAATGTTTGTTGCATTTAAGGAGATATCGAAACATAAGTATATAATATATTTGATCAATAAATATATGCCTCCTAACATGTCATGCTTTTTTTCTATTGATTACTTCCATTATACACGTAATATGCTCAATGTTATTAATTTATAAATTATATTATTAATAATAAATATTTCTTAAATTATACATCATGACGTTCATAATCAATTATATTAAAAATAAAATAATTTCGAATCTCAGTCACCCCAAAAGAACCCTTCCCACTGCGGTACTCGAGGCCTGGTTCTATGACGTCAGAATGTACCACCACCCCGAACTCTTAGAGTAGAGGAGAGACTCGTGGTGGGAGAGACGAAACGAGCGATCCACATCTGTTGAAGGAGCTGGAATCCCCGAATTTCTCCTCGCCGCCGAGGCCTGATGTAGAGCCACCTACCAGGCTTCCTTCATCTGACGGACTTGGATATGGACTTGACCAACTTCAAATTATTCGACTAACACCCCTTACAAATCCGCACCGGCAATTCGAATTCCGAAGATATACTTTCCCTACGAACATACGAACTAAACTATGCGCAAGGTTAGTATCTATAGGCCCGTGCCATCCCAAGAACAAATTGTATTATCAACATTCGATGGTGATGTCTTTGCAATACTGGCGAGTGATAATACACTTTCTGAAATATATACGTATAATCTCCGCATCAAATCTAAGGGACGGACAAAAATAAACATGGAGAGTGGCAGGATTATCCCACTGACCCGACATGAAATTGAGGAAGTCCCAGTAGGCCACTATCGCCCAATCAAATATCATTTTAGAGTAAAGCATATTAACCACAGTAATGGGTAAGTTACTAGTTGTCGTCACTTTTGTTTCTCAAGTCCTATTTTAGTCACTCTTTTAAGAAGAAGTCACTGTAGTCAATTTTGTACATGAAAACATTACTTTAGTTCTTCTTTCGTTAGATTAAAACAGAGAATATCAGGATTTCTGAAAGAATTTTATACTGACCATGAATTCTCATACATTTTATCAGATTCTTATTCCACAATTCTCTTCACTCCCATTTGACTGGACTGAATGGAATTTTTTAGGATTTGAATTATTTTGTTCTATTGACGTGCATTATTCATTAATTAATTTTGATTTCGCATGACCTTATTTTCCGACCAGATCTTCTCTTACCGAGCCTCGTCTTCCTGCCAGCTCCAGGTCTCGCCCTGCGCTTTTGTTTCCTAATATACTAGGATATGGACTTGACCAACTTCAATTTATTCGGATTTGTTACAAAGAAAATCCACACCGGCTGTTCGTACTTCGAAAATACACTTTTTCTGCGGATAAACCAATAAAAATACTTTCAGAACGGCATCGATATATGCCCATTCCAATCCAAGAACAAATTGTATTATCAACAGTCGGTGGTGATGTCTTTGCAATATTCGAGAGTGATAATGTTCTTGCTGGAATATATGCACGTAGTAGTGCTGGCTCTCATGGTGAAAGACGGGCAAAAATAAACATGGAAAGCTGCACGATTACCTCCTTGACACCAGATGAAATTAGGGAAATTCCCGTAGGCCCTAATCGCCCAATCAAAGTTTATTATATAGTAGAGCTTGTAAACCAAAATCCTTCGCACAATAAAAAAAAAAGTTAAACTAAAATATCGAATTGTTTGTAATCCGCAATCGCCTTAAATGCTACAAATAACTTATATTTACGAAATATAAGAAAATTTTAATGTATCATGATTACCTAGACTTGAATCTTTTGGCAATGACCCAGCCTGCCCTTTTCCGAACTATGTAAAAAAGAGTTTCGCTTCATTCACTTACGCAAATTGTTGTTGAGAAATATTATCATAGGTTTATAATAATTTATCTGTTCCTCTTCGGGAAAAGCTTCATGAAATAAGTTAGCTATATTATACAATTTTATTACACGCCATCAATGTATGATCAATATATCGTTTCTTGTATCACACCCACAAATGTGACAATTTTAACACCAGTAAGTACTCTTTGAATTAAAATCAGTTTATCCGATATAAAAAGGTAGTGAAACGATACATCTTGGAAAAATCGCAATAACTATTTTTGAAAACCTGATTGGCTTTGAAGTGCATGAAATTATTCCTGTATTGAGAATTTGCATTTTTAAAACTAAATCTAGAAAGAATTCCTTTTTATACAAAAATAGGGCAGAACCTTATGTGAATTAAGATACATTTCTGATTATTTAATACTCTTGCGCGGTTAAATTTAAACTTTGAAATTGTCTAATAAATAATGGAAAATATTAAACATGTTCTTTGTTTGATTACGATAAATTCAAGAAGTAATTCTTTTCATCTTACAGTCACGTACTAGTAAAAACAAATAGAGCGGTCTTTTAACTCACATTCATTAGTTAAAAGATTCCTTATCTGTCAGCACATACTGCGTGCCTTTTCCAAATCCGAAATATACTTATAATTAGTTAGTGATTTGAAACAAGAATACTACAAGTAATAATTTCTCAAAATAATATAAATTGTACATTAGTTTAACAATTAATTTAATCAAGAATTTTTGAAGAACGGAAGATCATTCAAATACAATCATAAGATTGTACAACAAAAACACAAGTCAAAATGAATGGCTTCCAGTAAATTTATAAGTAAATAATAAAAATAGGTATATTATAAAAATTCTTTTAAAATTGCAAAGACTTCTTTTACGTAAAAAAACCACATTATTTAAAACATAAAGAAATTTACAATGATTAGGAGGGACAAACAAAAAACGGGAAATAGTTAAAGGTTAGTTGAATGTTACGTGAAGACCCATTTTCAATGAACGTCGGATGTATTTGGAAGTTTTTAGAAAACTGCTAATGAGGACGCGCGAAACTGAATTAAATTAGAAATTGTAAGACAAAAATTGATACTAACAAAGATGAAATTATTTTACGATGCTTTGATAAATTTTATTAATCTTTGAAGTTTCAGTCTGTAAATTAACAGAAATTATTACAAATTTGGTTATGAATACAGACCCAATGATAAGTCTCTGATAAGAATTTTTTTCGCTGGCTGATATTCGAATCTAATTAAATTCAAAATCGAAACGATGATTGAAATTTCAAGAATGTTGTGACTACTGGTATTTAAATTTCCAATTTCACAATCTTTTTTTATTTCAGCAATTCTAGTTATTAATTTCCTTCCAGTTTCACCTATAAAAACTGTATTGCAACATTTGCATTTTATCAAATAAATAACACCAGACAAATTTTCAATGCTATCACTAGTTCGTGGAATTTATGAAATTCAAGGAATTGATGAAATTAGAGGAATCCAGGAAACTCGTGGAAAGCGAGGAATTCAAGGAATTCAGGGAATTCATGAAATGTGAAGAATTCATGAATGACCCAAAAAAAACCACGCATTCTAGCGGTGGTCTTAAATATTATTCAATGATTAAATGGTATTCTTTAAAACTTGTTTGGACTCTAGTACCGAAAGTTTTGAAGTTATTTTGTAACAAAATATTTGAAAATTCATTTTTGTCATTTTTCTTGAAAAATATTATCATTATATATATTATCATAATAATATTATAAAATAATATTACTCTTTTTGTGCGTTCAACTAGGGCTTAAAAGAGACCCCTAGACCAAGTGTGAAGTAAATATTCTTGGATGAACATTTCGAAAGTTTACCCAAATTCTCAATTCTTTTTCAATTTTGCAGAATTTTGATTAAGTTTTAGGACAAATTCGAATCTTTTGAAATATATTTAGAATTTTTAAAAGCATTTCAACAATAATTTGAAATATAAAAAAATTTCAAAATTTTGAAAATTAAAATTAGGACTAATCAATTTTAATCGTATATTCAAATATATTTTGAAAATTACGAAAGATTTTTAAAATTGTTAAAAGAGAATGCTGGAGATTTCAAGACATTTTTAAGAATAATTCGAGTCCTTTTAAGAGAATTTCAAGAAATTTCAAAGTTTGTAAGAAATTGTAAATTACATCAAAAATTCTTAAGAATTTTCTTGGTACAGTTTCGACATATCTGAAACGTTCAAAAGTCTTTTTGCATAATTTGCCTAAAATCCTCTTTTTTCTTGACTAAAAAATCTTTTTTGTTCAAAAATTCATCTTTTTTGGTAGAAATTTCATCCATTTTTCATTCAAATTGCAAATGTTTCGTTGAAAATTAAAATCTTGTATGGGCTTATGATAACTATTTTGTTGAAAATTCGTGTATTGGTTGAAAATTGATTTGGTTGAAAGTTCAATTATTTGGTTGACGATTAACTTTTTTGTTGGAATTTTATGTGACTCATCTATAATTTTCAAAAATCTAATTGAATTTTTACAAAATCTTAATAAAATTATATTTATATAACATTACAAATAAATAAACGAAAAAGTAAATAGTTATTCGAAGTTTTATTTTGCATTCCAAATTATTTTTACCTTCTAAATCGAGAAACTACTCGCGATTGATGATGCGAGTGCATCCAAAAAAGTGGTACAACGATATATCTCAAAAGTGTCATAATCATTACACAGCCCCACAAAAAAAAGAAGGTTGTCCGACGGACAAGAGTAGTCACATCCTATGAATTTTGGGTCGCTGAATCCGAATCCAAGGTCGGAATTCCGCCGTCACCCTCAGGTTTTTTTCTCACCTCAAAAAACCGCGTTTTTGAGCTGTTTTTGCATTTAAAAGGATGTAACAAAAAAACCCGTGTTTTTTTTTATATTTAGATCACAAATTTGGATTCAGCGGCGAAAAAGACATAGAAATGGTCTCTTACGGTCCGTTGGACTCAATACTTTGCGGTGGGGGAGGGGCTGCACAGAGAACAATACCGAAAAACCTTGCTGAAACAAATTTGATGTTTCGCCAAACCAGAGTAGTCACATCCTATGGAGTTCGAGTCGCTGAATCCGAATACGAACCCGCACACCGAATTCTCAAATTAGCTTTTTTTCACTTCCTAAACTCAAAAAAATTGTTTTCGTGCTGACATTTTTGGTGATAGAAAACATGTTATCAAAGAATACAAACTTGTTCGGAAATTCTGACAGAGAATAAACATTTACCGGTTCGAAGTACATAGCAATGGTATATTTCCACAACGCCAACAACCATCACTGTGGCCCAGAAGAGAGGGAGGGCCCAGAGGAAATCCCATGGGGGAAGGGGGGCTAAGCCTATGAAGAGGTACAAGCTAACCCCTTGACGGTGGTCGTGGTGGACACGAGTATCCAGACTCACTGCTTACTGCGGAGCAGCGTGAGCTCTTCAGGGAAGCCACCTGGAAGGCGCTCGAAACAGCGTCCCAAATCATTGGCCGAAATTCGAGACTTCCTTCTGTAGGGGAGGGGTCTTCGTATTTGCCGCAGCCAACCCAGCGGCTGAAGCTAGGCTACATAATACAGTGGCCGAGACAAGGCCCTGGGAAGGCACAGATCTAAAAGTATGTGGGGTTGAGTTGCTCCATAAGATGGTGTGGGCTACTGCCTGGTTCCCAGGTAAACTGGAATTACCCGTCTGTGGTCCTTCGGAGATTTGAGGGATTCAACCTTTCACTCAGGACAGCGTCCTGGCGAATTGTCTGGCACGATCGGTCTCAGGAAGAAGACACAGCGGAAGGTACCAAGGTACCAGGGACAGGAGGAGCCTGAGGGGACACAGGAAGACCGGGAGCAGACCAAAAATGACTGCTCCTGGCCTAACCATTACCCAAATTAACTTACCCAACCCAAATGAATCTTTAAAGTTTAGAAGTTTGAAAAAATTCTTATTTTACTCATTTTAATATTTTTATGGATGCCTGGTATCTTAACGTGACTATAAATCCTAATTGTCTTCATCAATTTTTACAACTTTTTATTTGCTGATCCGTAGGAGATAATTCTTGTCTAATAAGCGGAAAGATGTATTTAATTACTATACTTATAAAGTTTACAATTGAAAACACTTATTTTCAAAATCTACTTATGAAAATAAATGCTTCATAGCAAAATATTATCGACGCAGTAGACTTAGAAGCTTTTAAAAATATTTTTATGAGTAAGATGACTTTTGTGTCAGTCGAAAGAGTTTATCGAAATGTACAATCCTTATCTACAGTTGAAAACCAAAAGCATCATTGAAAAACAACTTGATGCTGCAAACAGAATGTATAAGTTGTGTACTTTTGTAGATCATAATTAGTAATGCAAAAATATTCGTTCTTTAAAAGAATGTGATCGTCTGTCTCTTCTTGCAGAGTTAAGCTTACACTTTGAATGTTTGCCTAATGGCGCCCCTATACCTGGTGTCCCTTCCCAACGTACAAGGTCCCGGTCTCCTCCTGCCAGCGATACAGATCCACTTATCAGGCTTCCTTCTTCTGACGGACATGTATATGGAATTGACCAACTTCAATTCATTCGGCTTACCCCCACTAAAAATCCGCACCGGCAATTCGAATCTCGAAGATACACTTTTCCAGCGAATAACCAACTTAAAATAATCGAAGGACATAATGGCTATAGTCCCGTGCCACCCCTAGAACAAATGGTTTTATCAACGGTTGATGGTGAGGTCTTTGCAATATTGACGAGTGATGATGCGCTTGCTGGAATATATAAATATAATCAACGCGTCAAGTCTGAAGCACGGGCAAAATAAAAACATGGAGAGCAGTATGATTGCCCCATTGACCCCAGCTGAAATTGAGGAAGTTCCAGTAGGCCATAATCGGCCAATCAAAAACCATTTTAGAGTAGAGCATGTTAAACACAGTGATGGGTAAGTTGCTAGTTGTCGTCACTTTTGTTATTCAAGTCCCATTTCAGTCACTCTTTTAAGATGAAGTCACTATAGTTCATTTTTTTTAATGAAAACATCATTTCAGTGCTTCTTTCGTTGAATTAATACAGAGAATCCAAGGATTTGTGAAAGAATTTTAAACTAACCTTGGATTCCTATGGATTTAAGCAGATTCTTTTTTCATTATTCTACTCACACTCATTAAACTGGACTCAATGGAATCTTTTAGGACTTTAACAATTTCGTTCTTTTTACGTGAATAACTCTTTAATTAATTTTGATTTCGCATGACCTAATTTCCGGTCAGATCTCTTTCTCCTGCCGAGCCTCGTCTTCCTGCCAGCTTCAGGTCTCGCACTGCGGTTGCTTTTTCTAACGTACTTGAATATCGACTTGATCAACTTCAATGTATTCGGCTTTGTTGCAAAGGAAATCCGCACCGGCTGTTCGAACTTCGAAGGTACACTTTTCCTGCGGATAAATCAATAAATATACTTGCCGAACCGCATCGCTTTTGACCCATTCCAATCCAAGAACAAATTGCATTATCAACTGTCGGTGGTGATGCCTTTGCAATATTCGCGAGTGATAATCTTCTTGCTGGAATATATGCACTGTAACCCCCAGCCTTTTGTATGCCGGTGCAGTTAACTAAATGGTCTTAATTAATTAACTAAATGAATCATTAAGACGGTAAAAATAAAAGAAATGAATTAAATAAATGGGTTACGCATGGCGAAAGGCTAAGATTTTCTTTTTATATCAAAAATCGTTTTATTCAAGAATCCTATCTAAACTATTCTTACAGATGGATTCTAAACCCTAAGCTAATTTGTTAATAATAATTACTACGATAATGCAATATTAAGAAAGATGAGAATTGTAATAAAAGCTGATCTTTTATTTTACACTGCAAGCTGCGCTCAGGGCAAGCCTTGCTTTCTAAACTTTTTACTTTCTCTCTCTATATTCTTTCTTACTCTAAACAGACAATTTCTAAAATAAGGATATTTTAATGGGTGCTTTTTCCTCTGGTCAACCCGAAATCTAAATATTATGCTAGAAGTACACACAGGTGGATTACTACAAAATTATACTACTACTATTACCCTATTCTTTGGTTACAATGCAAGTCTTAATACCTGTCAATCAAGTAATAAGGCTTAATCCCTAAGGTTGCCGTCCGAGCACGTTTACTATCGCTGAGCTGGGCTACGGAAGCCTCCAGCCTCAGGTACGCGCTATTACGCAAGACAAAAGGTGAGCAAGGAAGAGCGTCTCAAAGCCGACTCGACCTTCTATTTTCAAAATATTATTTCCGTCTAACGGACTCTTCACAAATTCTATCTTTCAATCTCTTTTGGAAAAGAGAGAAATATTTCTTCGTTCTCGCTTTCTTTTGTGAGCAATCGCTTTCGCAGCTAGGTAGAGGAGTTGACTCCTCTATCTCCCTGTAAGCGGCTTGAACACAAATGAGTGCTTGTAAATTATCGTACTTAGTTCTATTGACAACTTTGCCCCGGTAGACCGGTTCTAGTTCTCAAGGACGTAAATACCTTGGATAATTATTTGATCTAACTTTATTGACAACCTTGCCCCGGTAGACCGGTTCTAGTTCTCGAAAGTGTAAATGAAATAATTATCGGAACTACTCAATCCAGTTTTATGGACAATTTCGCCCCGGTAGACCGGTTCTAGTTCTCGAAAACGTGAACCAAGTATAATAATTATTTGAATTTAGTCCTATTGACAACTTCGTCCTGGTAGACCGGTTCTAGTTCTCGAAGACGTAAATAGAAACAAATCCTAGAGGAAATATATCCTTTAAAAGATGCTAGTGCCACAAAAAATGCTTTGAAGAAGCCTGAGTGAATCTCTGCCACTGTTAAATTGCTCAAAAAAATTCTATCAGTCACTTTTAAAACTCTCAGAATCGCTTGTCAAACACATTTGCCGCTATGAGCTGTGTGGGAGAAATAGATTTCTCTTTGCACTTCTAAAGTGATATATGCTCTTTTAGGAAGCGGTTCTGAACCTTTAGTATACACTAAGTGTTCAGTCCTTCTCCTCTTAGAATTCAAATTAGGAAGCAAGAAGTGAGGATAGATCCTCAAGTCTTCCTTCTTGTGTTTGATTCTACGATTTGAGCTTTTTAAGGGTCAAACCCAGCATGAGAATCTCCGGTTGAGATGCCCTTTTTATACTCTCGTCCCTATTCGTCCTCCCACGCTTACGTAATACCGTTTGCGTGGGAGTTCGTTGGAGTTTGCGCTTTGCGCTCTCTCCTGTGTGATGCAACATTTCTGAAGGATCACGCAGGAGATAAAACGTTTGCCTATTTTTAGGCTACCCCTGTAACTCGCAGGTTACAGCACATAGTCCTCGCGCTCTTAGTGAAAGACGGGCAAAAATAAACATGGAAAGCGGCACGATTACCTCCTTGACAACAGATGAAATTAGGGAAATTCCAGTAGGTCCAAATCGCCCAATCAAATTTCATTATGTAGTAGACCTTGTAAACCAAAATCCTTCAGACAATTAAAAAATATGAGCAACTAAAATATCAAATTGTTCATAATCTGAAGTTGCCTTGAAATTTTACAAGTAACTTATATTTACGAAATGTAATACAATGTGAATGTATAATGTTTCCCAAGACTTGAACCTTTCGGCAATGACCCAGCCTGTCCTTTTTCCAACTATTAAAACAAGAAGTTCCGTTTCATTCACTTACGCAAATAATTTTTGAAAAATATTTTTATAGGTTTATAATTATTCATCCTTTTCACTGCGAAAAAAATTTCATGGAATTTGTTAGCTATAATTAACGCAATCACTACTGTCGAAAAACTGATTGGCTTTAGAGTGCATGGAATTGTTTTGTACCGAGAAGTTGAATTTTTAAAACTAAATCTAGAAATAATTTTTTTTATAAAAAATATGACAGAACCCAAAGCGAATCAAGGAACATTTCTGATAATTTAATACTCTTGAACGGTAAAAATTTAAACTTTGAAATTATCCAATAAATCATGGAAAATATTGAACATGTTTTATGTTTGATGAGGATGAATTGAAGAAGTAATTCGTTTTGTCTTCCGGTTACATACAAGTAAAAAGAAACAGAGCCATCATTTAACTCATATTTATTATTTTTAAAATTTCCTTACATTTTAAATAATGTAGTACAATATTCAATGGACGTCGGATGTACAGGAAAGTTGTCAGAAAACTACTGTTGAGGGAGAGCGAAACTGAATTAAATTAGAAATTGTAAGAAAAAAGTTGTAACTATCAAAGGTGATGTTATTTTATAATGCGTTGATAAATTTTAGTAATGTTTGAAGATCAGTCGCTAAATTAACGTAAATTATTAAAAATTTGTTTATGAATAGACTCAATGATAAGCCTCTGATAAGTATTTTTTTCGCTGGCTGACATTTTAATCTAATTAAATTCAAAATCGAAACGATGATTGAAATTTCAAGAATGTTTTGACTACTTGTATTTAAATTTAAAATTTCACAATCTTTTTTGATTTCAGCAATTCTAGTTATTAATGTCCTCCCAGTTTCACCGATAAAAACTTTATTGCAACATTTGCATGTTATCAAATAAATAACACCAGACAAATTTGCAATGATATCACTATCTTGTCTCTTTAATACATAATTATCTAAAGTAGTAGTGTTTTTCAAATCAACATTGATATTAAATTTGTTTAATGAACTTCTTAAACGTTCAGAGAGACTTTGCATGTGCGGTAAAGTAACTTTTTAATAGAACCAATTTTATGGCAAAACAAATTAAGTGAATTGTAATTAAGATACCTCGCAGACAAAAAAGGACAGCCCGATAGTTTTTTATGAAATTTCTTATTTAAAGAGGATAATAATAGGAGAATAAATTCTTTTAAATTAAATCATTATAGATACCATATTGAATTCAATATAAAACAATTAACATCCTTAAGCTTTCCAGTCAAAATATATTGCATTACAACAAACTAGTCAAATTTTCAACCAAAAATTATTTTTACCAAAAGAGTTGAATTTTTAATCCAAAGACAAATTTTCAAGAACAAAAAAAAGTATTTCTTAACGAAAGAGTTGGATTAACAACCAAATTGTCAATCTTTTAAACAAATAAGATGTAAATTCAATCAAAAACAGTTGACTTTTGAAGCAACAAAAAAACAATTATTTCGCAGACAGTTAAATTTGAAAAAAAAGTTTAATTTCAACCAAGAAATATGACTTTTTTTTAGTATAAACGATGATCTCAAAATCCAAACGAACGAGTTTTTAATAAAACTCTTGCTTTCTCGACTTAAAGGGATGACTTCAAAAAAATCGTTGAATTTTCAACCTACAAAGATGCATTTTCAACCCAATGGTCGAAAATTGAGCAAAATTGATCTTCTATGAATCAAAAATGGGATCGAAAAATTTCAAGTTTAAAAAATGTACTTTCAAGAACAACAAGAAGACGAATTTTAAACCAGTAGAATTCAATCAAAAAATACCAATTTTTAACCAAACAGTTGAATCCTCAACCATAAAAAATGAATTTTCAAAAAACGAGATTAATTCTCTGACCTCAAAGACGAATTTCTAGCAATATATATGAATATTCTACCAAATAATTGAATTTCTTACCAAAAAATATGATGTTTTCAACAAAAAAGTTAAACTGTCACCAACTAGCTAAATTTTCAACATGCATCAAAGATGCATGTTTTTAGGTTGAAAATACATTAATTTTCCTGAAGTCATTCGCTTGGTCGAAAATACAACTGTTTTGTTAACACCTCCGCCTTCTGCATTGGAAATTCATCTTGAATGCGAAAAAAGTCATCTGTCTTGGTTGAAAATTAACTTTTTTCAGTTAAATTTTCATCTCGTTTGTTGAATAGTTCGATTATTTGGGTTTAAATGCTACTGTTGCATCAAACAATACCTTTATTGAGCTTGAAAATTCGTCTTTGGATTGAAAATTCAACTCTTATGGCAGAAAACATTTTTTGGTTGAAAATTTGACTATTTCCTAGTAATGCAATATATTTTGACTGGAAATCTTAAGAATGAGGTGTGGTTCATATTAAATTCAATATGGTATCTACAATTATTTCATTTAAAATAAATATATATTTTAAAAAACATTATTGTACATAAAACCCATTCAGTGGTTTTCTTAGAACTTGCGTCGATGTTTGATAGCATCAAACTAGATCTTCCTTTAAATTGCATCAAATAAAAACTTATTTTAAATCGCATCTTAATTAAAATAACCAAGAATAAATTGCCAATAACCGCTAGAACTGTTTTCAATGGTACTGTTTCCTCTTTCAATAAGAAATTCTATGAAGAGATATCGGGCTGTCCTTTTTGGTCTGGGTTGAATCTTAATTACAATTCACATAATTTTTCTTATCTACATCAGGGTGATCTTCTCATAGGAAAATTATTATAGATAAATCATTATAAACCTATAATAATATTTCTCAAATACTATTTGCGTAAGAGAATAAAATTAAACTTTTTCTACTCAATCAAATTAATATCGGTTGGTGGTAAACCAAAACCAAGCTCCTTTCTCAGACTGTTGTGAGCCATTCTCAAGATCTAAGCAAAATAATTATGTAAAATTTAATGAAATGAAACAAAGTTTATATGAAGAAAGTCGAAACAGCGAAATGAACAAATATATAAGGTTTAAAATCAAATAAATTACCTGAAGTCGAAGAAATTGTCGGAAACACATGAATAATAAATTGATGTAACGTCCATTATTTCGTAGTCAATAAAAATAAAATCCATTCAAAAATTAAAATATCTTTAAATCTCTAGCCAGATATTAAAGATCCAAACATGTGTACTACATTAAAAAAAAAATTTAAGGACAACATTTTACGACGATGACATGAACATAATTTTTTTTTTTTTTACGAGGGCTGGTAAAAATGTTCTTATAACACGCCGAGAAGGGTCCGCACTCCTCGGTAGTGTGGGGATGCTGATGTCGTCACTACAACGATCTTGATATATATAAATATACATAAAGATCTTAATTTGATCATTATAGTGACGCCATCAACGACCCACTAAAAAACACCACCCTTTCTCCTTGACATGATTCCCCCCGGAACCGCTTTCGCATTACTTCAGGGGGTTTCGTTTATTTAACCGTGCCTCGGCCTTCATCGTTTCTCCCAGCTTGGGCTTCTCCTAGTTTACTGGGCTTCTTGTCGAACCAGGCCAGCTACGATGCTAGCTTGCACGTCCAAGAGGCTTCCTCAACGAGGCTGCCTCTCGGAACGCCAAGCAAGTCCTTGTCCCCGGACGATGGCCTGTCCGGAGCATGTCTTCCTTTGGGCGCAGAGGTAGCACTGCGGTGTGCTTTCGCATACCACAGCTTTGTGCCCCTCTTTGCCGCATCGCCAGCATCCTCTTGTCCGATCAGGACCCTTACAAACCGCTGCCATGTGGCTAAAGCCTAAACAGCGGTAACAGCGTGTGACCTTCATTTTCTTGCGTAAGCGACAGAACACCCACCCCACCTTAAGGTGTCCCGCGCTTGCCAAACTCGCCGCAATTTCTTCGGTCAGTTTCACAAAAGCCTTCAGAGTTCCTCTAAAGGCCCTCTTTGTGAGACTGACCCTAGTCTCACCTGCTGGCTGCTCGCCAAAATGTCTTCTGACGGCAGCCTCGACCTCCTCCGCGTCTGTGGTTGTGTCGAGGTCAAATACCTCGACCTCAGTGCGAGGGACCAGCTCCCTCACATTGCCACCTTCACCCACAATCTTTTTGATCGCAGCGGAAAGCTTGGATCTGCCATCCGCTGCGGGCCCTGCTTCTAGAACGACCTCTCCGCTCCTGGTTTCCCTCACCCCCTTGATTGTTACGCCAAGGGAGTCAGGTCTGACCTTTCGCTTGAGGGCCTTGAGAACCTCTGCGCAGCTCGAACCCTTAGCCGGTTTGATTAAAACCGCCTCGGGTCTAGCTCGGCTCTTTGTCTCCTTCTTCTTAGTAGTTTGGGTTGCCTGTGTAAGCATCCTTTTCTCTTCCTTTTTAGGTGTTGAGGTCGTCGGGGCATGGCTCTCGTTCTAGCAATTCGTCCAACATTCTCGATCAAATCCCTATGAAGCCCTTCGGTCGTTATAGAGTGATCGCGTAGTTCGTGCACTAGTCGGTCCGCTCGTTCCAGCCTATCCCTTATTGGTAGCCACATATTCTTCTTTGTTCTGCTGAACTCCACCATTTCTTTTATGGTGCCTCGCAACTCATCAAAGAAACCATACGTCTCTGAGAGTTTGGCATCCATTTCGGCGATGTCCATCTTATTGACAGACACTTCCACCTCCTCCGTCACGTCCAATGAACCTCCTAACTCCTCGCAGACGCTCCTTTCCAAGTATGATTGGTTCCCCCCAAAATCCACGGAACTGGCACTGACCACCGGGGCTTGCACCCGATCGGAATCAGTGAGGAGATTGCTACTCCCTTGGGGTATATTGTTTTTTTCATAAATCCTCATGGCTGGTTTCTTGTTCGGGGTTCCTTCCCCTAGCTGGTTTTTGTCTGCCCCGGGTATTCGATTTCCCCGGTACCATCCATATCTGAGAGGCGTTCCCCTATCCGCAACCTGGGGAGGCGCCCGATGGAGGATCAGCAAACCCCACATGGGCACATGAACATATATTGAACGAACTGACATGGTGTTGACAATAAGCAAACCTACAAATTCACTTTACAATTATAACGACGGTAACATCAGAAGAAACCCAAATGAGGCAATCGTGCCAACTTTTAAATAACTTAAAAGTAGTGCGGGTGTAAATGAGTAAGAAACATGATCAAAGTTATTTTAGAATACGTCTTGTATATAGGTATTTTTCCCTTGCTAAGATTATAATGTTTTTAAGTTCGAAATCAAAATGATGATCAAAATTCCAGGCACGTTGTGACAAACCTGTACTTTGATTACCCACTACACAAGCTATTTTGTGTTCAGCTATTCTATCTTTTATGTTTTAATCTCCTGCTGGTTTCACCAATATAAATCTTATTGCTGCCCTTACAAGTGATACAATAAACAACACCTGACAAACAATCAATACTATCGAAACCTTTTTTTTTATTATTTAAAAATGTATCTAAAGAAGAAACATTGTTAAAATACAGATTTATGTTAAATTTTCCTAATGAACCCTTTAGACGTTCAGATAAACCTGCAATATAAGGAAGTGTAACTTTGAGGTCTGTTTTGACATATGAATTAATCCATTTTTTCTTTTCACTGCTACTATTATAAATTTCAAAAATTCTTTCTTTAATAATTTTATTAATTAATTGCAGAGGATAGTAATTAAGCAATAAAGTAGATTTTAACTGATTTAAATTTTCTTTTCTATATTTAACGTCACTCAGCTTTATGCATTATGCTTTATGCAGCTTTATCTATCTATCTACCTGACCAAGAGTTCTTTTTAAACCAATTTGTTTGTAAGTTACCATCCAATGTTTTATTAATCGTAATATCTAAATGATTTAATGAGCTATTTTATTCCAATTCATGAGTGAATTGAATTGAGGACTCTATAGAATTAAAAATCTTCATAAAATCCAGCACTTTGTTAGTAGGAATCATAGTTAAAATATCATCCACGTAACGCTTGTAGAAAATCGGTGTAAAATCCAATAACGAATAAGCTCTATTTTTCACGTCTTCTCACACTAAATTTGAAATAACCGGAGACAGAGGTGAGCCCATAGGGCATCCCGGTAATTTTTTGTAATATTTATTTTTGAAAGAAAAAACCATATTGTTAAAAGCATTGCCGAAAGATTGAAGTCTCGGGAATCATGATACATTAACCTTTTATTACTTTTTGTAAACACTAGTTACTTTTAACATTTGAAGGCGACTTCGTATTAGATAAAAAATTGATATTTTGGTTTTACATTTTGTTTGATGGTGTGGAGCCTTTTACTTTATAAGATCTATTATAAAATTAACTTTGATTGGTCGTTAGACGCCTACTGGAACTTCCTCAATTTCATTTGGAGTCAATGAAGTAAACCTGCTGCTTTCCATGTTTATTTTTATCCGTTCATTACGTTGAGTGCAAGGATTATGTGCATATATTCCAGCAAGAACATTACCACCCACCAATATTGCAAAGACGTCACCTCCGTACGTTGACAATACAATTTGTTCTTGGATTTGTATTGGTTTAAAGCGGTGCCGTTCGGCAAGTATTTTTATTGGTTTATCCGCAGGAAAAGTGTATCTTCGAAGTTCAAATAGCCGGTGCGGATTTCGTTTGTGACACAGCCGAATACATTGAAGTTGGTCAAGTCCATATCCAAGTACGTTAGAAAACGGAAGCGCAGGGCGAGACGTGGAGCTGGCAGGAAGACGAGGCTCGGCAGGAGTAGGGGACCTGCCCGGAAAATTACGTCATACGAATTTAAAATTAATTGAAAAATAATTTAAGTAAATGAAACAATGTTTTTTAAATCCAAAGAAATTCCATTGCGTTCTGTTATCTAAAGTGATTTTTTTATTTAAAAAATTGACTATAGTGACTTTGTCTTAAAAGAGCGACTTAAATGGGATTCAAGAAAAAAAGTGACGATAACTGGAAACAAACCCATAACTGTGGTTTAAATGCTCTACTCTAAAATGATATAGGCTTGGGCGAAGGTGGCCTACTGGAACTTCTTCAATTCCAGCTGGAGTCAATGGGCAATCATACTGCTCTCCATATTTATTTTTGCCCGTCCTTTAGATTTAATGCGGTGATTATGTTTATATATTCCAGCAAGTTTTTTATTATTAGTCAATATTGCAAAGACGTCACCATCAAATTTTGACAATACAATATGCTCCTGGAGTGGTACGGGAGGATAGACATTATGTCCTGCGAATAGTTTAATTGATTTATCCATGGGGAAAGTGTATTTTTAAAAGTAGAATTGCCGGTTCGGATTCTTATTAGAAATAAGCCGAATGAATTGAATTTAGTTAAGTCCATATCCATGTCCGTCAGAAGAAAGAAGCCTGGTAGGTGGATATATATAGCTGTCAGGAGGGGACCGGGACTTTGGACGTTGATGACGTTCGGCAGAAGAAGACTAAGCGGATCATGAGGTCTGGCAGGTGGAAGAGAACTGGAAGGATGAGCTTGTGAGTCAAAAAGAGAAGAAGAAGATGGACCGTTACGAGGAACACCAGGAATAGGGGCGCCATTAGGAAAACATTCAAACTGTGTACTTAACTCTGCAACAAGAAAGAGAGGAATAATTTTTTGTTGAAGATCAATTTCTTTTTCCTTCCAAATAATATTCCACGAAAGTACTTAGCTAATATATTCTGTTTTCAGCAAGAAGTTGGTTCATAGTCATGCTTTTTCAAAATGTATATAGTAGTTTTACATTTGCATAAAATCTTTAGACTGACACAGAAAAATAATAATACATTTTGAATTCCATTAATTCCTTAGATCGACTCAAAGGTAATTTCACTTATAAAAGTATCAAAATGTTATAAATTTACTCAAACTTTTTTTTTTGCTCGCTAATAATTAAAATTGAATAATATTCTTGAAATTCTAGAATTTAGGATTTAATAAAAGTCCTGTGGCATCCCGACTCATAGGATTCAAAACTAGTTTTGTATTGATCAGATTTGATTGAGTGTTAATTAGAAACTTTATAGAAAAATAAGCGATTACGCAAAGGGTACAACTTGATAGAAGTGTCTGACATTGCGGAAAGTAATGTTTGATAATGTTTGGTTTGCATACGATTTCATTGTGTTTCAATGAGATGCTTACGTATTCATTTTGGACCAACTCAAACGGAGTTTGAAAAATAACAGCAGTTAGGATAGAATGCATATTACGATTCGGAAATTTTTATTTTCGGAAAATATATTAACGTTTTTAAAATTATTGATGTATTATATTCCCTATAATATTATATATTATAATATATATTACGTATTATATTCATCAATAAAACTAAGAATCACCGTCAAGATAAAGAACACAGTATAAACGATCCTCATTTTTGAAACTCAGAGGTGAAACCGATTGACACGCTAATAAGGAATTTGGTAACCAGAACATCTGA
>CAKNWW010349079.1:0-14414 GCA_932074435.1 Andricus kollari | reverse complement strand
ATCTTGTGTACACATTTGGCAATCGAAGTAGAAATGTCTCCAAAAACGATGAGCAGTTTGTCAAGAAATTAAGAAGCGGCTGTGCATTGATTAGAGAATAAAGCTTATAATCTTCTAAGATTAATGAGAATACAAGGAGAAAAGTGGAACATCTGTGGATATATGTATGGCTACAGTATAAATATTATGGTAGTTGAACTGGCACTGTAGTCTTGAGCGTTGGCAGGACAAGAGTTCATTCTTTAATTGATTTTGTCCACATCAAAGCTCCTATGTTTCCACTCATTCAACAGCTTTTTTTTTTGTCTCGCGACTTTTTATATCATGTTAATTCGACAGCTTGACACATAAAAATGCTTTCATTTGAGTTTGAATAACGATTACCATAAACTTAGATATATTGTAAAAATTCTTATCTTTCTTTAGACACATTTAAGTATTGATTAAAATGCCAACACGATCGTCTAATAATTACAACTAAATGTAATTTTATTTCTTAAATTATTTTTGCAGGTAGCTTTTTTTGTATGCATGCAGTTGTGTTGAATACGACCAATTAATTTTCAAGTTCAGGCACAGAGCACGGTGGAATAATATTATCATCCCACAGCCATCCAACGATGACTTCATCTTTTGCCAAGTAAGTTACATAATGTGCATGGATCACGTTTATACTGCCATCGGAATAAAAGAAATTTTCGTAGTCTTCGAAACCGTCGACGGCTGGCAAGGCACCGTTGTATCCAGGAAATAAATAGTCAAAAGTCTTTCTTGAACTTATTAATTCTGTAAGAAGAAATAGAACTATGAAGGTGAGTTCTAATATTTAGAATAGATATAAGGGAGAGTATCCTGCAGGAGGTAACACAGCTCCACAAAAAACATCGAGAAAATTACCCCTGGAGTCTGACTATGTGTATAATATGTTTTCGGGGTCGCTGAGTCCAAATACGGGTCCGTTTGGCTCTATCACGTCAGATTTCGTCCCTAAACTAAAAAAACATGAAAATCGCTGATTTAAGGTCACAGAAAAAACAAAAGACAAAATGTTTTGCAGGTAAAATTTCTGGAGTTAATCTCACCATGCAAAAAAAAAATGAAGATCGGTAAGGGTGAAACGAAAATTTACTGATCTTTTATGTTACCCTTGCCGATTTTCAATTGTTTGCATGCCGAGATTACCCCCAGCACTCTTATCTGAAACGGTTCGGAGTTGCTGTGGTGCATTGAAAAAATACATGTTTTACATCAAATTTCCAATTCACCGTTTCCCTTTGAGGTTAGGGATGAATCATGTTTCACCTGAAATCAGCGATTTTCATGCTTTTTGAAGTAAGGGATGACATCTAATGTGATTGCGCCAAACGGACTCTGAATTTGGATTCAGCGTCCACGAAAACATATTATAGACATAGTCAGACTCCAGGGGTAATTTTCTCGATTTTTTTTTGTGGAGCTGTGTAATAGTATTGTATGCACCAATCTGATTTTTTTTTATTCATTTGGCAATAATATCACTTATTGCCATTATGCAAAAAGAACTCTGAGACACATTGAAAAATTTCCAATTAAAACTTATGCATTCTTTAAGATTTATTATTTAAAATTTTGTAATTTTGACAATTTACATTAAAAATATTTTTAATTTGGAAGACTTAGAATTAAGAACTTTACCCAATATTCCAAAAATATCAACATCATCAAAATCGAAGGTTTTTCAATAATAAATCTTTAAAACTGTAGAACTTTGAATCGCAATCTTTAAAATGTAACAGGATTTATTTTGGACAATTTGCAATTGAAAATGACGCAAGTCTCAAGTTTTACAATTAAAAATTCTATTATTTTAGTAATTTAAATTCGAAAAAGGTTTAAAATTTTTTTAATTTTCCTGAAAGTTTTTAATCTTACAAAACTAAAAAAAGTGCCTTAATATCTTCCAGGTTCTTTTTCCAAATTTTTGGAAATCTTTTGAGATGTTTTGAACATTTTCAAATTCACTCTTGAAAATGAATTTTTTAAAATAAAAAATCATTGAAAACTTGTCCAGAAATCGTAAGGATATTTTTCATTGTCTTGGAACTTTTGAAAACCTTAAAGAAGCTTTCATTTTTGTCGGAACCCAACTTAAAAAATGTGAATTTAAAAAAAAATGTTCTAAATATTCTTAAATTTCAAATTATTTACATATCTTATAAAACAATCCAGAACATCTGAATATCATTTGAAAGTATCAAAATTCTTGCCAAAATTTTTCACAATCCCGCAAAATTAAAAAAATTGAGTTCAACTTTTTCCGATTTTTTTTGGACACAGTTTGAAATCTTATAAAGTTAAAATCAATGTCTTAAAATAAAATCATGATCAATTTTTTTTAAGAATTCCATATAAAAGGTTTAACAGGAATAAACAAATTTTTTTAAGATTCCTGGCAAAATTTCAAATGATTTTTTATATAAAAAAAAAATAAATTTGTCAAGAAAATTAAAATTTTTAAAACTATTTTCAAAGATTTCTAAATAGCACGAAAAAATCTGAAAGATCTTATTGCAACTTTTTTTTGATATTGACGGATTTTTTTAAATTCAAGAAAAAATGCGAATTATTTAAAAAGATATTTCGACGGTTTAAAAAAATGTTAAAAAATATTTGAAATTTGAAAAGATTTCAAGAAATTTAAAACAAAATGTAGATGTTTTAAGGTTTCGAAATTAAATTTTGAAGTTTTTCAAGGATTTTAACAGAATATATAAAAACCTTTCAAGCCATTTCAAAAGCTTTTAAAAATTACATTTTGAACCAAAAATTATTAATTTTCTAGGCAAAAAATGAAAAGGTGTAAAAAAGTGCTAAATTTTTTTTTTTCGGAGAACCAACTGTTCTAGTTTTATCCACACAAAAAAAAGTAATGAAAAATCAAAACTTCCATTTTGTGTTTAAATGATACAAGGCACGAAAAAATATGATTTGCTAAAAATTGTGCACCTGAAAAAGATCCATATATTTTTTATAAAGCACTTTTTAAAAGGATGCGAATTTTTCGATTCAATCGTGAAAATATTACATTAAATATAAAAAATCGACAAGAACTATAAATTTCTTATTGATCATTCTTTTATAGGACGCGTAGTTTTTGTTTGAATCGCAAAAAATAAAATAAAAAAATTAAAATGAATAAACCGAAAGTAATCACCCAAAAAATATGTACAAAGTTGTTATAAATCATGTTTTGATAGGAACTGTAGTTTTTGTTTTAATCGTATAAAATAAAATTAAAATGAAAAATTTATTTTTTGGAAAAACGATGCAATGTACGAAAAAGAATTAATAGACAAAATCTGTTCACCTAAAAAAAAAAACATTGAAATGAAAGAAGGAACATTTTTGGAAAAACGATGCAAGGTATGAAAACAAAACGAATTGAAAAAAGTTGTTTAACCAATAAATATCTTGAAATATATTATCAATTGATTTTTGATAGAACGCTTAGTTTTCGGTTTAATTGTACAGAATAACATGGAGGGGTAAAATTTTGGGGCTGCTAGTTCCCGATTTAAATTACACTTTTTCTTTAAAAATTCCCTGTTCTAAATCCATAACATGATTCTATTCGAAAATCACCCTTCCAAGTAAGAATTGTAATACTTTTGGAAAATTCCACGTTCCAGATTTAAATTATAATTTTTGTTTGAAAATTTCCTGTTTTAAATGAGGATCACAAATCTTTTAGAAAATTCCGAAAGGAATATGTCAAAATAATGCATAAATGTTTAGTTGAAAATTGCATGATAAAGCCATAAACTGTTTTTAACTTGGTTATTACACCTTGAATATAGATAAATAATATTCGTTTCGAATTCAGTCTCTATTTATTTTCCTTGACGTGTTTCGAACGGGAAAGAAGACAAACAGTTTTATTTCACACCTTCTATAGAGATTTTTAACTGACAAATATGAAAATTTTCCATACCATGTCACTTGAATTCCATTCGATGAAACTTTTGATATTTATCAATTAAATGCCGTGAATAGATTGCAAGTTCATCCTGAAAAGCTGAACCATCCACGAACTTTTTTGTAATCAACGGAATAGAGTTATTTTTTTTTATTAAAAAAAAATGGCGATTTTAGAAATTGAAATTACTTTTCAGATATATGTTATTTAAAACACATTGTTCCATCAAAATTGAAACGTAGTGTATAAAAATTAAAACAGTCTATACAAAATTAGAAACTTGGCTCTACCCAGTTTATTTGTCGAAATTTTTGTTCAATTTTAAGGCCCTTAAATATATTCAAAGTTTGTCCTTCTATTTAGGACAAAATATGTTATTTTCATTAGATTTTAAATAACAGTCGCTTAGTTTATTCCCTGAAAGTTTCACAATTCCCTTATTAATTTTAAAGTGAAGTAAAAAAATGTTCACGTTTTCTAAATTTTAGGGGGAAAAAATTGTTTTTTTCTTAAAAACATCACGTTTCTTTATTCCTCTTAAGATATTTAAAAAGCTTTGGCATCAGGCATTTTTCATAGACATTCTTTGAAATTATTTGCGAAAAAAATTAGAAATTTCGCTTTCACGAACATAATTTCACCTGGCCAAAAAATTTATTAAGCCCACGGAAAACTCAAAAGATCGCTTCCTTATGAAAGTTATAGAGATTTAAATGAAGATTGGGGTTTTTCGAAAACAAAGCCCAAAATTTAAATACGCACGACGTTGTAGAATTTTTTTCCCAAATCGAAAAAGTATGAATCGACTAATTTCCTCCAAAAAATATATATATTTCGTCGCCGAGAGATTCTGCGTCTCCAAGAGTCGAAGCCGTCTGATTTGAAATGGATTCGGTCATATATATTGACTTGAATGATTTTTTAAATTCATCTCTTGTGATAAAAATTTAATTCTTTTTAGTTAAAAATGCAACTGTTTTCTTGAAAATTATTCTGTTTCATTTAATACAACTTTTTCTGGAAAAATCCTTCTTTTTTGGTTGAAGAAAACTGTTTTGGATTTTGAAATTAAAGTATCTTTTAACTCAAATGTCAACTATTAAATTTTCCGTGTTGGTTTGAAATTTAATTTTTGTTGAAAATTCATATTTCTTCGTTAAAAAATGTATGCGAGATCCTGTGACTACAACGTGTAATGAAAAAGATAGATTCTATGATACATAAAGATTTTTTATCAATGTTAATATTATATTAGTTGGTGTTTTTTGTATTTCCAGGCGGAAAAATTATATATAGTTCGAAGTATTACACATAATTTTCATTTGTTTTATGCAATTTTCATATGAAACTAATGAAAATTATATAGAACATTTCACTGTATGTATAAACTATATATAATTTTTCTGCCTTTAAAAATTGCGTGAGACAAAAAAAAGACTAATCGTGTTTGTTTTATAGCGTACCTAAAATTATAGATATAATATTATATTATTATATATTTACCAATAGAATCGAGGAAAACGGCAAATGAGAGGAATAGGTTACCGCCGCTGATCCTCATTTTTTTTATACAATGGTGACACCAGATAACAGTAGATTACAGTAGACGATGCTGATTTATGGAGAAAAGGCATTTTCTACAAGCTGTTTTCGAATAATACTAAGACCCTCTCCACATTCCACGTAGGTAATTTTTTTGGTTGACTTCCCCTTTTTGTCCTCCTGCCCCACCCGCCCAAACAAAATATCCGGGTCGTATATAGACAGCCGCTAGTTACTATGTCACTTGACCTACTAAATTTAGGCCTCGAAAAAAACACTTCTACATTTAAAAATAAAGTATTCCAGAGATTTTCTATTATTTCCTTCTTTACCTGCATGTAATAAAACAAATAGCGATATTTGAAAAATTAAATTAACATACGCTCACAGTTTAAACGAAGGTTCCCGAAATAGATTCTAGGCCAGTCGTCAGAACAAAAAAAATGGTCATTTTTGACAATAACTTCCGACTAAAGAAATTATGGTTTTAAAATGTTCTTTAGGTCAATATAAGAAACCGTTTTCGCCATCCCTCTCCCCCAACCTCTGCGTATCTTTTGGCAGTGGCGTTAACTTTCGAAAAACAGTTTTTTATTTATAACTCGTTTGTTTATGGTTTTTCGCAAACTATTTATATACGAAAATTTAAGTACATAAAATTGTCCACAAAAAAGGTATCAATGATTTTTTTCATACGACCCATATATTTCGAATAATATCCGTGAAAAGTCCAAAAATTTGTGAAAAATGTTGAAAACCTGCACTTATACTAGTTCTGAAATGACGTTGGATAAATTTATGCACTAATTGTTGGTGAGATCAATGTTAATAAACAAATAATACATTAACAACTTATTTTTTATTTTCATAGATAACTTTATTAATGGAACAAATGTTTTTATTATATACGGGTTTTAAAATTGTGAGTCTATGTATGTAAGTATTTGAAACCACTAATGCGAAAAATTTACAGAATAGCGTAGTCCATTAGTTATTGGAATATTGGGAAGCATCTACATACATTTATGGTTGATTTGAAGCCAATCTATTTAGATTATTACATTTTCCAAATAGAAAAAGAAACAATCAAAAGTTTAATGTATTTCTAACATTTTTAATATTTAATGCATTCTTCTTTCAAATATTTTAACTAAACAAGAGGACATTCGGCTCATTAGAGACAAAAAGAACCAAATGAAAAAAGAAGGAGAAAACGCCAACCAAAAACCAACCTCTCACTTTTTCCTTTCTCCGTCTTTTTTATATTACCAGGGAACAAACATGTTCCGGGGCCAATTTCGACCCCCTCATCAGGGATTATTTATAGGAAAAATACAAGGTCTAATTAAAAATTTTTATGCTAGTTAAATAATCAATAATAATAACTGCAATTAAAAAGAGGCATATACATACACAAATGAACGGAAACATACACACAAATACATAAAAATGCATATGTATACTTCCCCCTTTAAAGGTTAATACATCTAATTTTGTATTCGTTAGTGAAAAAAAGAAAAGTGAGAAAGATATACAAATTAGTCTTTATAATAAGAATAAATAAGTATATAAAATTCTATCTTTTAAAGGGGGAAGTATGCATATGTATTTTTTGGTACGTGTATGTGTGTTTCTGTTCATTTGTGTATGTATATCACAGAAAAAACTAAAGTTAAATTTTGTTGCATGTAAAATTTTCAGCTGATAAAGTTTACATGCTATTTGACGAAAGATTATCCTACGATGGAATAAAAGGTGTCGTCAGCTACGCCCTTAGCAGCAATGGGAAAACGACAAAGTATGATTGGATTGGAGCTATGAATCAGGACATCAGATTTGATACTTGCGTGAAAGTTTAAGCGAGGTTAGGAGAATAATTCTGACAGCTGGCAATCCCATTTATGCTCCACTTTAATGAATTTAAAAGAAGGTAGATAGCGCTGGCGTCGTAATTTTTGTTACTTTTCGAATAAAAATGGAGCGATAATGAGGCGAAAGATTATCCAGGCTAGGTAAAAATGGAAAATTATTTTCGATTCGTGTAAAGTTTAACCGGCAAGGTTATTTTTTGTTGCAGCGAATCTTTCACCTGGAATCGATGTAAACTTTATGTTTCGTTTTTTCTGTGATGCCTCTTGTTAATTGCAGGTATTATGTTTTTATTATTCAACTAGCATAAGAATTTTAAATTAGACCTTGTAGTTTTTCTATAAATAATACCTGATGAGTGGGTCTAAATTGGCCCCGAAACATGTAGGTTCCCTGGTACACGGAAAAAATAAGTCTTCGAAAATTTCGTAGATTAGTGCTGGACTTTTGGACGGGCCATCATTTTTATGAAGTCTCGTATATTTTCTATGAAGGGGTTATAAATTTGCATTGAAAAATTATATACAGTCATGGAAGTTTTCAAGCACAGTCAAGGAACAACAGTCCTGGAATTTTTATCAGAAAGATTACAAAAAAAATTTATACAGTCATGAAATGGTTATAACTCGAATAGGAGTCAGGGAAACACTTCATGACTGTCTGCGAGAATTTGCAGAGGTACGCTAAATGACAAATTCACATTGGTATGAATATAGTAGACCCTGAACGAAGACTCAGTGCTCCCAAAACTCAGATCGTTTCGCATTACGCATGCGTCAAGTCGGCAACCAGATTGGTTACCATTGGCTTGCTTATTTAAAATGATGAAATGTGCAAATAAATTGTTTACAACAAAAAGTAATTGTAAAATGCATAAAGATATTAAGAATGCTTTAAAATTAATTATTATTTATGATAAATAAGGTATGGCTTCCTTTGAATTGAAGATCGGTCATTTATTTTTACAACTGGTCGCATAAACGATTTAAATCTCCAAGATTTAGATGAGGTGAGAAATTGTGTTCACTTGCTACCATATTCTGATAAATAATAAATTCCTTCAACAAAGTTGCACGATTGTTTCTTAAACGAACATTTACAGGCTTCACAATTTGTAGTGGTATTAAGTATTTATACGTCGTTCTCAATCTTCGCGATATTACTTATAATACACTTATTTCTATTCAAAATAAATTAGAGGATGGCTATTATCACAATGCAAAAAACTGGATGTAAGCAGATTCTATTTTTAAGTTCGTACTTCTGCATACACAATATTTATAAAAATATTAAATAAAATATAAGAATGTGTGTAATAATAGAATAAAATGTGTTTTGTTTAATTCCAAATACATTTACATAAAAGCCATCTTCACATTTCTAATTTCAATAAATTAAAAAAAAGTTGTTTAGAAGTTAATCGAGTCAACACTAATACTTCTTGAAGCACTCAGAGGTCCCCGAGATATTACGAAAATAATTTCCTTATTATTTTTTTAACATAAATTTTATGATTTTATATATATTTTATATATTTTATTTTTATATATTTTATTTTTACATTATATTTTATACTTTTTCATAGAATCGAACGGTAAATTGTTTACACAATGTAATTAATTTGTTATGCAAAGTCAGTTTGTCAGCAAGTTGTCTAATTCGCAGCCCCCACCCAGATTATTTTCACGCGGCCATGCAATTTTCAGCTGTAGCATAACGCCAAGATTTTTTAATGTCTTTTCAACCCGAATGATTAGCCGAGTGGCTTGAGCGGATAGGAACGAGTTTCGTTAGTCTAGAGTCTAGAGGATTGGTAGTTCAATCCCCGCAGCGTGCGTCCGATTTGTCAGAGCGTAAAAAGCGAGCGATTAATTTAAGTAGTAAATGTGTGTGTTATATTATGTTTAAATAAATAAATAAGTTAAAGATAATAATATTACAAATTTAAAAAAGAATTTTTTATTTTTTTATTAGCATAAACGGCTACCTTGACAGTCTATGAACCCTTCCTTGACTATCTTCGAGAATTTAATATTGGAGTGTTGAACGGCTTACAAATTTGTCTGTGATATTTTGTAGATGGAGTCTAGGGGTGCTTCACTGACTATGCTTGACGCAATCTAAGAAGCCTTATATTTCTTGAAGCACTATTTGCATGATTTTCCAATACGATATTTTCAATTTGTCAAGTGCTTTTAGACCTATCCTAAAGTCACAGACTCGGTCAATAAAAATTTCCAGCACTTTTTTTGTCCGTGTACAACAGACTCGTCAGATGCAATACTGTTTGACGAAAAAGTATTGGACAACAATGACGTCTCCCAGGAGAAGATATTTCATCTAAAAAATGAGCTGTACACAAACAATCATATAGGCAGCCCCATAGCCTCAAGGAGGAACTTCGCAGGCAAATTAAACAATTACACGACGGTGAAATTATTCGGTCATCATCTTCCCCTTAGAACTCACTAATACTACTAATTCCGAAGAAACCAGTTCCGAAGGGTAACAGGGGTTGGAGATTGGTAGTAGAATTTAGAGCCCTATATAAAAAAACAGCAGGTGATGCGTACTAACTGCCAAATATACTTGATATACTTGACCAGTTGGGAGAAGCAAATTATTTTTCAGTACTCAAACTGGCTATGGGATTTCATCAAATTCCAATCGATCCCTTAGACAGGAAAAAACAGCTTTTTCGACCCCTTTTGGTCATTTTGAATACAACCACATGCCATTTGGCTTAAAGGGAGGCCTTCCACTTTTCAACGCTTGATGGATGTTCTTTTGGGTGGTCTTCAGGGTATAGAAATGTTCATATACATGGACGATATTATAATCTGTGCTAAAAGCTCGAAAGAACATGAAAATAAATTTCATTGTCTTAGGAGTCCTCTGCTAAGCGCAAACTTGAAATTTCAACCGGAAAATGTTTTTTCCTAAAAAGAGAGATGTCATATTTGGAACACATCATCAGTAACCAACAAATTTTTCCAAATCCCGGAAAAATTAACGCAGTAAAAAACTTTCCAGTCCAAAGACGATTAGAAACGTACGCCAACTTTTGGGACTGGCAGGTTATCGCCGCAGATTTATAAAAAAATTTTCAAAAATAACGAAATTACTTTCAGACCTAACAAAACCCAGTATTGGGTTCGAATGGTCAGAGCAATGCCAACAGGCTTTTGATTCTCTGAAACAAAAACTTTGCGAAAAGCCCATTCTTCAATTACCAGACTTCGAAAACCCATTCATATTAACTACTGACACGGCAAACTTTGCCGTAGGCGCCGTGCTTAGCCAAGGCAAATGAGTTGATCATTATCGTGCCTATTGATATGGGCGAAATTTTATCATTATCACAGATCACAAACCTTTAGAATATTTAAAAGCAATAAATCATAACGCAAGCAGACTCGCAAAATGGTGGTTTAAGCTGGATGATAACGAATATCAAATAAAATACAAGCCCGGAAAATATAATGTAAACGCGGACGCCCTGTCACGTAATCAAGTCACAAAAGAAGTCTCCGAAATATTAACACTAACACCACAAGAAATAAATCAAGAGTCAAAAAAGCGTAACAGAGTGTCGGACTCTGATTCAAAACAATATCAGACAAAAAAGAAGAGCAAGGATTTCCACCAGCCGAGCACGAGACTTCGTTTGGAAGACGAGTCGAGTGAAAATCCAAGGCAAAAAAAATTACTTGCTCAGGAACAGACTGAATTACCAGCGGAAAGAAAAAGCGGTAAACCAAGAAAGTTTCCAAACCAAAAAAAGACAGGAATGCAAATCAAACGGAAAAGAGGACGTACCTGGAAGAATCTAATTCAATCAGAATGCGAAGAAATAAGCGGTAAAGGGAAGGCCCTAAGTAAAAATATCACCAGGGAAACACTTGTTTCAGAAGAATCTTCTATGGAATTGGAAAACATTTCAGAAATCACCCCGATTTTGTCAACGGACGAAGAAGAGGATTATAATTCTTTACCAGCAACTTCTCGAAGAATAGATTTACCGGAGACATCCCAAACAACAAACGTGAGGTACAAATCGAATGCTCGGAAGAAAAAAAGAAAGAAAAAGAAGTAGGGATAGAAAAAGAAGAAGTAGAAATACAGAAGGAACTACACAGAGGTAGAAACACGAAAGAAAAACCATTGCACATTGTTGAAGATGCGGTGGAAGAACCTCGTGTTAGTCGACAAGGGAAATCAACAAATTTAGAACAAGGAGTATCACTCTTAACAATGGATGACCAATCGGAAAAACGTCGCAAAGAAATATTATATAAGGAATTCATCAAGAAATCAACCAAAGAATCAAGCATAGAAATAAATAAAAAACAAACGAATGTGACAGAAAACGAAAAGTTAGTCCTAAGTGAAAACAATGAAAGAATACCCATCGAAGAATAAAAGCAGACAGAACTCAGAGATGAAGCTAACGAAACTCTGAAAAATCTGCGACAAAAGTTTAAAAATCCCAAAGCAGTAGAAACTTCAGTCCAGAAAACAAAAGCAGAGGCACACCCAAAAGAAGAACGACCGCCACCAGCTCCAGATTACTACAGCAAAAATCAGTCGACTGGTAAAACGATATGAAAAAAGGCAGCAAGAAGAGGTTAACATACTCCGAGCGTTAGTAGGAGGAATAATGACATCAGACGACACTGTCGAGATATTAGTGTTACCGCAGAGTTAGGGATTATTCTGGGAATACATAAGAGAACTGAAAATATATGATACGATTTGGACAAACATGTTTCAATACGGAGGGAGTCGAAGCACTGAGCAAGCGTATCAGCAGGTTAAGTGAATTCGAGGAGTAACTCAACGAGTTATTGTCAAGTAGTCCCAACAATAGTCGCAGAAAACGGGCACCATTCGGGTTTTAAGAACATTTATTTGGAAATTTAGATGAAAATGATGTAATTTTTATGACACAAAAATAGAGGATATTCCAAATAACACAGCGAAAATGGTGGTTCTATCAGAAAATTTCGCTCAGCATGTAGAAAAAAATCTTTTATAAAAATCAAACTAGGAATAGGCTGTGTCACATGAAGTAGCTGTGTAAGACACATGTTTATTATTTCATAATTCGCTTTCTCTCTCTCTCTCTCTCTCTCTCTCTGTATTCAATAACGCATCATCATTAATTAGAACAGCACAGGAGCGCTGTCCAGATTCATCGGTGGAAGGCAAGCGTCAACGCAAATTTGGTACCATCAACGCAGGCGCGTTGACTTTTTCCACCCCGGGGAGATGTCACGTAATGTGACTTTGAATATTGACATTTTCCTAAATCCGCTCGTAACGAGCATGAGAACGAATGCTGCTGTCAGCAAAATTGTAAGATTAGGTGTACCACCTTGGGCCGTCGCACGGTCAGGGGATGCGCGGCGATTAGGCCAAGTACATACGGAAATTGAAGGATACTCATTTATATTATACAGTCGAAACATAACAATTTTCATAATTATGATAATCTTAGAAATTAAAATAATTTAAGAAATTTTTAACATTTGGCAAAATTCAGAAATATCAGAAATTTTGATAAGTTTATAAATTTGTGAACATTATAGAAATTTTAGAAAATTTGAGCATTTCATACAATTCTAAAATTTTGATCAATTTTATTATTTTAGAAAGTTTGAAAATTTTCAGAAATTTTGAACATCTTAGAAATGTTGGAAATTTAGAAAATATACGGGAACGTACATCATCCAAATTTTCTTTAAATTGTTGGAAATTTTCGGGACCACAGTTTTTGCAGTAAGGGGTCGATTAACGCAAAATGCGTGCTCACAGAAAAACATAGAACATTAGCCCCGCTTTACAGGAATGAAAAAGGGCTGAAATCATGCATGTCTTCTAAAAATTTAATTAAAAAAAAAATTTTCTTGTCAGGATGTCTAACTTATAATGTTCTATTTAACCACATGGCTGACCAAAGAAGGTCACTACTACTTGAGCTAGATCTTTTGAAAGAAAAAGAAATCTTTTGATGGAATGAAAACTTTCATTTGTTAATACAAAATAGTCCAGTGCAACCAATGTCATTATTTTTCCTAAAACATCGCAAAATCTATGTTTAGGATTAACAACAGTGTTTATCTTTCATAAAATCTTTTGCTTTATTGTCTATAAAAATTTTTATAAATAAAAGCCCTTAATGACTAGAACTGATTTTCTAAAAAATTTTTATCAACCTTTGACACAAGATAAAACTTTTTACTCACGTTAAATTTTTTCGTACGAAGAGCCGTTATTTTCTCACAGACTTGTAGGGAATATGCTTTTTATAAATCCAAGCTCCCTTGAATAATTTGAATTTTCTATGGAAAACTAGAAAAATGTAGAATCTTGAAAAAATTTGAAAATCGAAATCAGAATTCTGCGAAAAAGTAGCGCATGAGGACCCGGAATATGCATAATTAATTAATAGACCATTGATTAATTTTATATAACAAAGAATTCTTATTTTACTTAATTTGGCTCAAACAATCGGAATGGAATATTTTGAAATTGGAAACAGGCTAGGTCACATTAACAATTTCAAAATAGGGCCTTCTTATTATTTCATCAGAGTTGAAAATGTTACATCATAGCTTTCTTTGATCAAACTCTTCTATTTTTCATGTTTTACATGTTCATCCCTTTCAAAAATGCTTGTATGCAGTCCTAAATAAGTTTGTATATTTTTACCAAGCAATTAGTTTTTTTCACCCTTGAATTGGAAAATATGTTGACTAATTGAATCAGGAAATATCTTTTCTGATCGAATTATTAATTTTTCACTAATCTTCAGTGGTCCACTTTTCGCTCATCAAATTTGTAAAATTTCACTAGTAATTAGCTATGTTTTATAAATTTTGATCGAAAGAGTAAATAATGAATCTTTTGCGTTAGAAAAAAGCTATAAAACAAAAATAAACATCTTTGGACACTTAAGTTCCTTCTTATTCAAGGCAAATTATTTTCACAATGTCCGCTATATAATTGCCATTTTCTGTGTGAAAAATTAAATAAATGTATATAA
>CAKNWW010349069.1:0-10284 GCA_932074435.1 Andricus kollari | reverse complement strand
GGTACGATTTCCTTACGGAGTCAACTAAGAATGTGTTTCCGACCTTGAACGTATGGTAAGGTAACGACTAGATCAATTTTTTTGTAATTTTTCTAACCATTTCTTCTCCTTTTTCTTTATTGGAAGTATTGTATATTTTGATAATACGTTCTGTGATGGTATCTATTAACGGCAAAGTATAATTGTTTGATTGTAAGGTACTTTTACTTGGTCTTAATTTTCTTTTCTATATTTTATAACACTTAATTTAATACATCTGTCGACCAAAACTTTTATCAAACCGATTTTTTCATTGAAAAAATGATGGGATTCATAATTTAAATAGCAAGCGGACAAAGATGGTTTTTTAAACCAATTTGTAATTGAATTTCCATTAGATATTTTTTGAATCTCCATATATAAGAAACTTAAGGCGTTGTTTTTTTTCTGCTTTCAAGCTCTTTAATTTTATTAGTTGAAAAAAAAGAAAAAGAAATGGTGAGAAAATTACAAAAAAATTAATCTAAAAGTTACCTTCGCATACATTCAAGGTTTTTCTGATAGATTAAGGAGATCCTCAAAAAAATTTGATATAAACGTTTATTTAAAAATTCACCCACAGCCGAAAATTCAAACAATTTATCCTATCTCAAGCCATACAACGCACGATATAAAAAAAATGGTAGGAAAGAAAAACGGTGCTTTTTGAAAACTCTACAAGATTATCAGAACAAATTTTTGAATTTAAAAAAAAAATAAAGAATTTCATTTCGCAGTCAAACTATGCATGAAACGTAAAAATAAATCAACAAAAACTGTGCACCCAAAAAAGATTCACGAATTTGTTATCAATAACATCTTTATAAGACAAGCAGTTTTTATTCTTTTTTGTAGAAAACATTTAAAAAAATTTGTGGACAAACGACATAACCTATGAAGAAAAATAATAAGACAAAAATTGTTCACCCAGAAAGAGCTAAAAATTTGTTATCAATCATTTTTAAGGATGGTTAGTTTTTCTTTCATTAGTAGAAAACAATATTAAAAATAAAAAAAATAAATTTTTGACAAACGACACAAGCTATGAAAAAATTGAAAAGACAAAAGTTGCTCTTCCAGAAAAGACTGAAAACTCATCCAAATTTGTCATCCATAATTTTTTTATAGAACGCGTAGTTTTTGCTTTAATCATAAAAAATAACATTCAAAATAAAAAAATTTACCTTTTTGAAAAACGACACAAGGTAAACAACAAATTAAGACAAAAGTTTTTTACCCAAAAAGGATCTACAAATTTGTTAGTAATAATTTTATATAGAACGTGTAGATTTTTTTAATTGTAAAACTTAAATTTCAAAACTTGAAAATTAAGGTTTAAATTTTATAGATTTGTTAAAATATTTTTAATACAGTCTTTTAGGTACACTTGCCTCTGTATCGGCATGTGTTCTGTCCTTGAACCAGAAAATCGTGTTTTAAAATCAGTGAATATATTCAGAAGAGAACCAATTTTTTAATTTGGTTCGATGTGATTAATCCGATCAATTAATTAATTTATTTATTTATCATTAATTAATTAATGATTCAACCGAATATCAGTCAAAAGAAGTCCAAAGATTATTTGATTGAGATGTTAATTGAAGTTCATTTTTTTTATAGATACAATCAATTCTCGGGAATACTAAAGATAAAAATGGTGTTATTAATTCCTGAATAATTAACTTCAACATCAATTCTGCTTTTTAATTAATATTAGCATAACATAGATTCTCTATTAGTTTCCTATTAAAATTTTCCTGGAAAGGATGCCTAAAAGTCCTCGAAACATATTGGATCCTGGCAGTATAAAAAAGACGGATAAATAATAAAGAAATAAGAGAGACGTGGTTTAGATGTCTTTCTTTTCTCCTTTTTCAACTCTGATATATCAATCCCTAATGAGCCGTTTTACAATGTTTTTTGAAAATATATTACTCTTATTTTAACTCCTTTTGTGCAATTATTTTGAACAAATGGATTTTCTTGAGCATTTGTTTTTAAAAAACATTTTTTTTAAAGAACAAAATTCTTTTTAAGCCTTCCTGTGCGATTTCGTTGCACAATTTGATTTTTTTAAGTTCATGTTTCTTTAAAAAATGCATTTTCAAATATTTGAAACAGTACAGAACAGTGTTGAGAAAAAAATGACAAAATATTTTCTCAAAAATCGAATTGTTAATTTTAAAAAAATCAAAAAGAAGCTTCGAGATAAATCAGTGCTGAATTGAATCCAGCAAAATTTTTTGAGAAAATTTTGTTAGGTTCCAAAAAAATTTGAGTAGAAATTTCTTTTTTGGTTCGAGGAGCACCTGTTTTTGAATTTGTTCTTTAATACAATTTTTATAAAATTATTGTCATTATAAATCAAACTATTAAAAATATATACGAACACCGAAGATCTGGAGAGAACTTGAAACAATGTATCTGCAAAGTTCTAGTTTTTATAAACAATTGGAGAAGTAAATCAAAATGAAAAAATGTTTAAAACTTTAGAAAAATATACATATCTGTAATGTATGACAGTCAATTTTCTTCAAATCTCAGTTTTTCATAAATAAAATATAATAATTATGGTAATATTATTTATTAGCATTGAACTAAATATTAGTATGAATTAATAGACAAAAATAGAAAATAATAATAATTGCCTAAGGATAATTTAAACAAATTTTTTTTGTAATATACAATGCATAGAAAATGTTTTGTTTTTTAATTTTCTAACATTTTTAATCAGCAATTACATTTTGCAATTATTGATTTAATACAAAATTTGTATGCGAATTATTGTTATAGTCAGTTTGAACGACAGACATAGATTATGTTAAAAGATCAATGAAAAAGGTAATTAAACTTTTCATTTACCTAATATGAATAAATTGTTATTTACTTCAGAATATAACAATATTCCGTCACTACAGTATCAGAAATGGGAATGATTGTTTTTGAAAATGAGACCTTGAAATTTTTCTGTCATCGTATCTGGATCGAAGAAAGCTGTGTGCTGAAGAAATGAAAAAAATTTTTTGAGGACGTCTTTCATGAAAGAAGACTTTTTTTTGGGAAACAAGACGTATTCTTGCAAACGAGAATAAATTGCTGTTTGCTTTAACGTAATTCCTGTCATAAAAATACAGAGGACTGTTATGTACTTTGACGTTCTTGCTGTGACAATTCAGAGGATTACTGTGTGCAATAAGTTTGGATTGATTGATTAAATAAAGATCAGAAAGGTTTATTATATACAATTGATTTTTCACTATCTTCGAAAATTTTGAGGTTTGTAACTATGATCTTCTTAGAAAAAAGCAACGAAAATTCGTCACGTAATTTTTTTTAAATATATGGAATTTTCTACCGTCATTGAAAGTTAATTTAAATTTAATCAAAATCTTAGTGACTCCCAGTAGTTATTCGGTTTTGAAGCTGAACGAAATTTTGAAAAGAAAAGGTCCTCCGAATGTGGGAAATAAGTCTGATTTAATTAATCGATTACATGAATTTGATCTCTCGGGTTCTTGGATGGAAATGGAGGAGATATATTCGCATACGGAAGAAGCAGCTTCTTTATTGGATACAACAAGTATGACTGTTCCAGATCAGCTTCCTTTACCTACATATTCTATTTTATCCGACACTACCGCTGAAATCATCAAAGAATTTTACACTAATGTAACGCGAAATGGAACTTATGAGAAGGGGAGAGATTTGCTCGAATGAGAAATACAGCAAATACAACGTCGAAACTAGGTTCAAAGCAATTCAACAACCGGTTCAGCGAATTCATTAAGTACTCGTTCCAACGTAAACATTAGAGCTATTAGTGATTTATTAGTCTAATTTAATGGATGTGATCGCAATGGATCTTAGTGAAACTTATGAACTGAACGATAATTTTACAAAAATGTTGCTCAGTTCGAAGTTGAGAGGCAATGCTTTAGAATGGTTTCCTTCTAAATCAGAACATATTGAAATGAGTATGGAAGACTTGCTTCAAGATATGAAGATGTTTGACCATCGACGAAGGCTGTTTGAAGAAAGAAAGTGGAAATTAAACGAGTAATTTTGTGAATACTATCATAAAATAATTAATCCTAGGTAATCAAGTGCCAGTGGACGATGAAGAGGCGGTGGATTATATAATTGATGGAATTCCAGATTTGCAGTTAAGAAATCAAGCCCGTATGAGGTGTTTTAAAACATAATCTGAATTTTTAGAAGTATTTATTAAAATCAGTCTTCTCCCTGAACTGCCAAAGGTTCAATCCAGAAATTATGTAAAATCAGCTGATATCAAAGTTACATATAAACCTCAATTTAGATTATACAACTGTCGAAGTCTAGGACGCACTTCGAATGAATGTCTACAGCCAAAAAATACAACTTATTATAGTTGCAATGAGCCGGGTCACATCGGAAGATGTGATATTGACGAAGGAAACCGTATTGAATTAAACTGTGCGCTAGATTCTGGTAGTCCGGTGAGTTTTGTTAAAACGAAATACACAGAGGATCAGTATGTTAAACAGGTCACTTTTTCAGATACAGATTATGCAATAATTAATGGTTCTAATTTAATTGTTTTAGGAAAACTGAGAGTTCGTACTACACTTGCTGATGAGACGCGAGATAATATTACATTGCTCATAGTTCCTGCTAGTAGGATGCGGTCTTCGCGAATTTCAGGCCGAGATACTTTATGTCAATTTGAACTAGGTCTTGCAAAAGTAGAAAATATTGAAAGGATAGAAAGTGACGAAAAAGAAACTAAAGAATTAATAAATATTAAAATTTGTTTAATTGATGAAAAATAATTGAAGTATTTAAGCATGCCCATCCCCAATTGTGCTAACTAGAAAAAACAATGACGATATAAGATTATGTGTAGACTATAGAGCTTTAAACAAAGTATTTGACTCCACTCGACTTGAAGGATGGTTTTCACCATATAAACGTCGCTCTAGATTCAGTGAATTTAACATCTTTTGTCACACCTTTCGGCCAATAAGAATATTTGAAAATGCCTTTTAAATTGAAAACTGGTCCTTCTACGTTCCAGCGTTTTATAAATGAGGCATTTTCATATCTCATTAAATCAGGACATGTACTTGTATATATGGAAGATTTCATGGTGGTAACTAAGACTATTGAAGAACAATTTGAAATTTTAGAAAAAGTATGCGAAACTTGGGTAACAAACAAAATGGAACTGAAGCATGAGAAATGTTCTTGTTTATACACGAAAATAGAATATCTCGGTTATGAAATCTCTGAAGGAGGAATACGTCCTTTGAAAAAGGGTTTTGAAGCCATTGAAATATTTCCGGTTCCGCGAACGATGTTACAATTACAACGCTTTCTGGGAATTTGTCAATATTTTCGCAAATTTATTGAAGGATTAACTGTGTTAGCTAAACCATGGTACGATCATCCGAGGAAGGATGCGAAGTTTTTAATGAGTGAAATACAAACTGATTCTTTTGAAATATTGAAGGAAAAATTATTGGAAAAAAAGCTTTTGTTATCAATCTACAATCCTCGAGATAAAACTGAGTTGTATTGCGATGCCAGTTTAATAGGACTTGGAGAAGCATTATTACAACAAAAACAAGATTTGAAATTCCATCCGGTTTTTTTCTCAAAAAGAACTACAGAAGTAGAGATTAGATATTATACTTTTGAATTAAAAATGCTTGCAATAATTTATGGTTTGCGATGTTTTCGCACCTACCTTCAAGGAATCTCTTTCAAAATTACAACAGATTGCAATTCCCTCTAACAAGCACTGGATAAGAAAGATATAACTCAGCGAATGCAACATATCGTTGCTTTAAGTTGTTCATTTGATGTTTTGGTAGTTGAAGACAACCCTTCTGAATGGAATCTTTCAGTGCGCCAAAATCAGGATCCAAAAATAGTTGAAATACGTGATATGGTAGGTCAGCGTCAAGATAAAATGTATGAAATGCGAAACGGAGTGGTGAACCGGAAGAAAGGAAATGATTTACTCTTTAATGTCCCGGTAAGCATGGAAAAACACGTGATTTTTAAATACCGTGATAAAATGGGTCATTTAGGTCGTTTTAAAACAAGAGAGTGTATTAATAGGACGTACTGGTTTCCAAAACTACATGAAAAAATAGAAGAAGATATTCGTAATTGTTTGAAATGCATTTCCTTTTCTCCGTCATCAGGAAAAGCCGAATGTTACTTGCGTATAATCCTGAAAGGTGATGCACCGTTTTCGATTATACATGTTGACCATTTTGGTCCAATTAAAAGAGTACAAGTATCAAAGCTATATATTTTCTTATTGATAGATGCATTTACAAAATTTGTAATTTGAACGTTATAATGCGTATCGATAATATGCATTGATATTGAAACAGATATATTTTGATTGTCTTGTCTTCACAATTACCAAAAAGTGCACATTCTATGAGAAAAGAAAAACAATTTTGTTGCTGAACATTTCATTGCACCTTGTGTCATTTTTCCAAAATCCTAACTTGTTTATTTTCAATGTTATTTTTTACGATCTAAGCTAAAAATATGCACCCTATCAAAAATTATTTAGAACAAATTTGTTCATCTTTTTCAGTTGGACAACTTTTGTTCATTCATTTTTTTCTTAGCTTATGTTATTTGTCCAAGAATTAATTATTTTTTATTTTAATGTAGCTTTTTACAAATAAACAACAATAGCGACGACAGACTGACAGACACCATCGTAAAACCTGTTTTTTCGGATTCAGGGAGTCGCGAAACGTGGTGATTTACAGAAATCCACGATAGTCGCTTTTCACATAAAACTAATGCATTTTTATTATGATGAGTATGTAAAAAATTAAGAATATTACCGCTAACATTCATTAAGTGTGTCATTCGTTTAAAACATCATGTATACAATCCCAGACCGTGTATAATGGATTAAGTTATATTCCAATGTAAAGTCAACTAGTCACTGAATTTATACCAGCGCAAACAAGCTTGCTTCATAAAAGACGCATTATCTTGCCCTTCATCATCAGTTTCATCCCGTGATGATACAGTTTCTCTTGAAAATGGAAAAAATATTGAATTTGAGTTTTGTAACAATTTGTGCTCTTTTGTAGCAAGAAATGGTCGTTGCATTTGAAGACGATTCAGGTAAGTGAAATAATTTTCGACTTATTCGAAAAAAAAAAAAATATTACCTGCGCTACTTAAAATTGTACCCATCCGTGCGTTAAAAAACTCGGAACAGTACCTCCCAAATGCCACGTCTTAAAAAAACATAATATATGGCCAACCACTTTTAATCTGAATTAAACCAAATGATTTAAGAATGATAGGATTTTGGACGCTGCGAAAAATATGAGTGCAACAAGAAAGAGATTTTCTGAATTCTTGGTGTTTGGGAGGTTCTGACGTGACACGCGTCACGCATCTACTACGATACGTATAGGATTCCATATGGATTCCCTTGTAGGTTTCCACATATGTTCCTATGTGTGATCCCACATAGATTGCTATACTATTTCCTGTCCCAATATGGCCATTTAACTTTATATAGGAATTTATGTGGATTCCCATATAGATTCACATATGGACGAATGCCACGTCTTCAGAAAAGGTAACATATGGCCAACCACTTCTAATGCGAATTAAACCTAATCGTTTGACATGGAGATGATTTACGCCGTCGCGATAAACATAAGCCAAAAAAAAAAGATTTTCTAAATATTTGGTATTTGGGAGGTTCTGGCATGACATCTGTCACGTATCTACTACTGCAAATTTGCACATGGAGCTTCATATAGGTCCTTGTATGGGGACTTAGATGGGAACCCATATGGATTCCTCTATAAAATCCTATGCGCGAATTGAGACACGAAATAGGATAGGAACCTATATGGGAAATTACTGAAGTTTCCTATAACTGTTGTCCAGTATTTTGTCTTATTTTTCAAGAGTGTCCTCATATTTCGCATCGTTTCGCTCAAAATTTGAATTTTCAATTCTGTTCACAGTATGTTCGATAAATAAAGCCAACCCGACAAGTACTATCAAAAGATGGTTTTAATTAATTTTGTAGGAGTTTTTAAAAGTTGTAATTCCTGTAATTCAGGCAGCTCAGGGAATTCAGGGAATTCAGAGAACTTAGAAAACTCAGAGAATTCAGGGAATTAAGAGAATTCAGAGAATTCTACGCGTAAGTCCGAACTTGTTCTATGGATCATGTGGCTCAATGTTGCATACTATTTTCTTACTCATTCCTTCCATGGACGTAGATATAGCAGCAGAATAGGCGCATGCTATCTAACTTCGGCGCAGAGTTTCACTGGTAAGTGACGGAGAGGGGTCAACCATATTGGTCTGCAAAAGCATAGGGAGTAAGTGAGAGAAGGAAAATAGTCTACTCTTTCTTTCACAATACCGATTTGGCAGATAAAAATAGCTCATCGCCCCGCTCGTATTTTCAGCCCCGCTACGACATGCCTGATCATTTTCTATTCCCACGCCCATGTTTCCCTCAAACACCATAATTTTTCTTTTATTCGCCTAGATTTAAAGGCTCATCTTCTTCCTGCTAGTATTGAGTCCGCTCAACATACTTGTCAAGCCTTCGATTAACGACGTATTAATGCAGAAATCTGTTTTGATAATGATTATATTTACAGTTTTCTAGGAACATTTTTAATAAATTCAAACCACGAGAAAACGTCGTATTCTACTTTGGAAACAACGTCGTTCCTCAAAATCGACAAAAGCGAATGGAGGCTCCACACGGAACTGTAGAAAACAATGATTTGCCAACCTTGCTTGCATTTAATCTACGTGAAGTGCATATGACTCAACCCTCCAGAGTCAGGGTAACACGAAATGGTATTATTACTGGCATTGGCTATGCAATACATCCGTATCTCGTTTAAACGCGCCGTAGATATATAGGTAACGGGCGTAACTATGGTGTTTCAATGTATGTCGAATATGAAGGAATTTACGCTTCTCAACGGGTAGAACGTGCTTACTCAGACTCAGATAAGCAATTTGTCGTAATTCTACTTAAAGATCCTCTCCTGTTGGATCAACGTGAAGCTGGAGCTTTCGCAAATTATCCCATCTCAGTTACTAATTGGGCTAATCATATAACGGAAGAGTGAATTCGTACGCAGTTACCTGATTTGCATACCCTTCTTGAACAAAATCTACATGAATTACATTTTGATTATCCATCCGCAGTCCAGATAACAAGAAATGGTGTGCCAACCTGGCCTGGGTATGCAAATCATCCTTATATCGTCCTGACGCGCCCTGCATTCATGGGGCCTAATTATGGCGTTGCATTGCGTATGGGAAATAGAAGAGAGCTCAGCCCTCACCGCTATCAAATTCAATTCAAGCACATTTATGAAGATATATTTTTTTTATTATCCCTCCTGGATCCTATCATGTTAATCCACGATGCATCTGTTGCTTTTTCTGAAGCGCATTATTCACGCGAAGTTATTGCTTGGGTTCATGTTGTGGCGGAAACTTGGACGCATAATATGCTAAATAATCCAGCAAATTGTTACCTTGCGAATTCAGTTTAAATTCATTTGACACGTAATTAGTCGAAGTTAACGCAATCACGTCAACCGTTAGGTCAAAAGCATTTATTTGAAGAAGGGAACAGTGGAACTGCGTACAAGGTCCAGAAAGTATAAAACTAGGGTGCCTGCAAAACTTGATTTTTGAATTTCCCTGAAATTTCCCTGATTTTTTCCGGACCAATTCTTCATCGTCCCTGACCATTAACATTCAAAAACCAGATTTTTTATATTGTAATATTTTTAACATATAATGAATGAAATGCTCAGTAACACTAGTACATATAAATAAATTGCTTCTAATCCTCTCAAAAAACTTCAAACTTCTACTTTTGATTTATTAAAAGAGTGGAATTTTAAGGGTTATTTCTGTAGTAACTTCAAAAGAAAGTCATTGTCTACTTCGAATACCAATATAGCAAAAATGTATGGCCTTCCAAAGGTTCATAAAACTAATTTTCCTCTAAGACCTGTGGTATCCTATATTAACACTCCAACTTATTACTTGGCTAAAAATATGAGTAAAATCTTATCTGATTCTACTCCGAAATTAAATTGTTTTGTTAAAAATTCTTTTACTTTTCGAGAAAATATTATTAAGATAAAAATTCCGGAAACCCATATTTTTTTTCTCTAGATGTAAAATTACTATTTACTAATACACCCTTAGAATTGGTTCTCTCTGGTATCGATA
>CAKNWW010349068.1:5210-15993 GCA_932074435.1 Andricus kollari | reverse complement strand
ATAACCTCAAAACAAAGGAAAAAATGATAGCAGCCACTAAGAAAGTAGTTAACCGCATTGCAAATGACGATTTCGAACGTGTTTTGTACATTTTTCGCAAGGGGATTTATTATTGTGCTAATTCTAATGGTGCGCACTTCGAATATATCTACCACTAAGAATTACAATTTCGTTCACTTTATGCATGTACGATACTGTTCGTGACTAGTGACGTGGTTTAAGAGGCTCCAGTATTTTTGTTTAACAGTTGTTATATACGGGCAAATTTTGTATAAATTTTGGGTTCCTAATAAACTAGAAGCAGTTGTTTTTCGGATTTTCTAAGTGGTTTGAACGGTTTCTCTCAGAAAAGCGGAATTTGTGAGATTTTGTCCTCGTGAGTTTCGAACTGACGCCTACTAAAATGGTGGATTCTGAAACTGGATGCGTGAAGGAAGGGGACAACGTGAAAAAGGCATTGAGAAGTGGTTTTGCAGTGCTTGTACAATTCTAGCGTCGAACGAAATCGCTCGATGAGAAAGAAAAATTTCTTCAAAGTTAAAGACAACAGAGACTGCTACCGCTGACGTCATTAGGCCAGGGTCAATGAGGCCATGATAAAATCGGTAACGGAAGTCAAAGAGGCGTCACTTAGGCATATGACTGCTCTATTTGAAAAGTTACAAACTAAATTAGATTCCTCGACAAACAGCACGAAGTATAATATTATTCAAAACTCGCGACGCGTACCTACGGTGGAAAGGACTCTTTGCAACTAATGTGACGGAAATACGAAAGCTTCAGGAAGTCACAAAGAAACTTTCAATTAATGAAAATAAATTGACTTTTCAGGTGGCGCATTTGGAGTGCAAGAGTAATTCTATGGAGCAGGCTTCTCTAGCCAATGTTGTAGAAATTCATGGTTTGCCTTTTCAACAGGGGGAGGACCTTCAAGCTGTCATAAATCAAATTCAACCGCTGTAAGGATTCATTATTCCAAAGAGGGTCTTATTTCTATTTTTAAAACACGACCCTATGAAATGAATGCTTCAGGTCAGTCCCAACCTCCGACTATAATTGCGAAATTTAGTCTGCAAGAGACATGTCTCCGTTTTATTGAGAAACGAAAGAAAAAGCGAGATTTTTCGACAATAAATATTGGCTGATCTGGTGGGGAGAAAAACATCCTTTACATTAGAGAAACTTTAACAAAATACAATGGTCTGATATATAAGGAGGCATTTAACTTGAAAAGAGCCACTCATCACTCTCATTATACTACCACACGCATAGCCTTAATTATTGTAGATGGCCTCGATAAAGTACTATCCTATTCACAGCATGCAATTCCGTTCTTATATAATCATGATCTTATCAACAAAGAGTACCAAATGTCCAGTAATAAAATTAAATGTCACATGATTGGGCGAAATTATCCTCAGTTCGTGACGTGAATATAAAGATTAATGATCTAATTACTATTTTGACTGATGCATTTAATAAATTCGCGCCTTTATATATACCACGTTCTCGAAGGGAAACGGCCCCATGGATAACGGCAAAAATAAGAGGATTGATGAGAAAAAGGGACACGAAACGTACATTAGAAAAAAAGAACCAGGAATAGCAGTATACAAGCGGAATTTCGCAAATTTCGGAAGCTTGTTCAGACGAAAATTAGGGACTCTTACAACCAATTTAACTTTAACGCAATCAGAAATAAAAACAAAAAAGAAAAAATTTGTCATCTTCTCAGGCGCCTGCGTTTAATTCAACCCAAACAGGAATCTTCTGATCAAAATTTCTCTGCTAGTGACTTCCTTATTACATTCATGATAAAACCTATTGCGACACAACTTCCAACTCCCTCCTCCAATTTACCTTTGCAAAATTTTGATGAATATTATTTCTTTTTTTCGGACATAACTCCTGAGACTTTCCTCAAGGAAGTAGCAGAAGTAAATTTTAATGCAGCCGGTACAGATGGAATCTCGATAAAAATGATCCGATTAGCTCTCCCAGTTATGTTCCCAATATTATAGGAGATTTATAATGCATTTTTACAATATGGTATTTTTCCAGATATATGGAAGAAAGAACTAATTGAACCGATACTTAAAATTACCAGTCCTACTTCCACTAAAGACTTCCGGCCAATATCTGTCCTCAATGGGTTATCAAGGCCACTTGAAACAATTATGCACAAACAACTAATACATTTTCTAGATGCCAATAATTTATTAGACCCCTTACCTACCTCAACTAGGATTCTTCTAGTCAAGAGTTTGATTCTCCCGTTCTTTGATAACGAATGTATTGCTTATGATGATATAACGGATGAACTGAATGGGAAGCTAGAATCGGCACTAAATGCATGTATCCGTTTTATATACAATTTACCAAAAAGTGAACACATAACTCTCTATCGGGAGAGAGTAGGATTCTTGCCCGTGGCTAAAAGAAGACAATTCTTTATGGGCGATTTGCTCTTTTCAATAACTAGAAATGAAGCTCCTCAGTATTTAGGCAAATATTTCACTTTTGTTGATAAAAATCATCCTAATCATGCCAGACTCCGTGAGAGGAACTTAGCTTTACAAATACCAAGGCATAGAACATGTAAACTCCAAAGATCGTTTATGGTTAGAGGGGCACGTTTATGGAATAGAATACCACTAACTATCAGAGAAGCGCCTTCTCACTATTATTATTATATACGATTATTATATATTATGTTGACCTCTTAGTACTACTGTAGTTTCTGATCTTATTGCGATCTCATGCAAAGGAATCAAAACATAGCATCTAATTATTTTGTTCGTAATGTAAATATTTGGTTGAAAAGTTTTTTTTGTTGGAAATAAAGGAATACATTTAAATCTGAAATTTTTTTATTGTGATCATAAAGGATTCGATGTTAAAAATGTTACAAGATTAAAATGGTGTTTTTTTTTTTTAATTTCAATGGTTGGAGAAAAGGAAAAAGTGGTCATAGAAACATCATCAAAAAGTAAGAAAATGTTGAAAATGAAGTTTTGCGGCCACTCTTATATTTTAGTTTTACATTACAAAAAAAATTAATTAAAGTTGTGGAAGGTTGTCTACTATTTTTATTTGAAAATTCCTTAAGATTGGATTATCCCTGGCTAAGGGAGTTTCCTTGATTTCATCTTTGGTCATAATCTTAACCTCGCCGCTGTCCATGTTTAGTTTTGCACGTCTTTGAATGTAATTTTCTCTTGTAGTATATATTCCACGAAGAAATGTCTTACTTTCGTCAACTACTGCAAATACGTCACCAGTGGATGTTGATAATACAGTTTGTCTTCCGGTTGGCATAGCCTTAAGGACATTATTTTTTCCTCTTAATTGAATTGGTGCATCGCGAGGAAAAGTGTATGTTCGAATTTCGAATCGCCGGTTCGGATTCGAGCGCGGAATAAGCTGAATAGATTGATTTTCTTCATGTTTAATTCCATGTTTGTGTGAAAATGAAGCTCTGACAGGAGGAGACCTGGACCTGGCACGAAGAGAAGTCTCGGCAGGAGGAGAAAACCTGAGCGGAGAACCCGGAGTTTGATGCCTGGCTGGAGAAGACCCTTCAGGAGAATCAGAAGACCCTCCACGAGAAACACCAGGGATAGGTTCGCCATTAGGTAAGCAATCAAACTGTAAACTTAACTCTGCAACAAGGGACAGAGGATTCAATTTATAAAAAGCTTCAAAAATATAAACTCAAAAAAATTTAGTTTGTGCAAGACAATTGTACGAATAGTCTTGAAACAAGAGACTTAATTTTCAGACGATCATTTTTTAAAAAAGGTTAACTCAAAAAAGCCTACCTGTGAAAAAGAATTGCAAAAAAAAACTTTAAACGAGATAAATATACTTCAAAAAATTAGCATTTTTTGGATTCCCGCACAAGAAATTCAGACTACATTCGTACTTTTTTCGGACAAATACAAATAAAGTTCCAAAGTAAATATTAATTAGGACATAATGTAGATTACATATAATAAATTTTGATTTGCGTATACCTTCAAAAATGTACATAAAATTATAAATATATTATCTAATTATATTATTATATTCACCAATAGAATTAAGGATAAGCACCAAAGACAAGACGATCGTAGAAACAATCCTCATCATTTCCAACTACAGAAAATCTAATCAATATATTGGTAAAGAACTTAATTAAAAATTTAACTAAAGCATTTTCTGGTTCTTAATCAGATTATATAGTATATCTTATATTCGTTATCTAAGATATTATAAAAGTTAATCTTATTCTGCTCAAATGTTTACATTTCATCAGAGTGAGCTTCAAGGAAAAGAAATAAAATTAATAAAATTCTTAAAAATTAATAAATTAAACTAAAATTTTCAAAAATTCCTGCTATAAGTCAGAGTTGACTATTTTCGTTAAGACTGATATCACAATTCATAAAACGTCTGCGTTTAAGCGCAATACATCGTTTAAATGAAAAATTTATATAGTGTCTATCCGATGAATAATTTCAAATTCCTGGTTATTTCTCGGCTTTTCTTCAGGTCAATTGTTAATTTTTTTCTGGTGAATTTAAAAGAGTACAAAACATTTTAATGATTTCAAACAATTCTTAAAGATTCAGATAATTAAAAAAGTTTTCCAAGATTTCTGATTCAGAATTGGGAAGTTTGGAAATAAAATTACAATTCTTAATTTAAACGGAGGTTTTTTATAATTTTATTCTGCTAATTTAGCATTACAATTTTCTTTCCAAATTGCCAGACTATATCGGAAATTATCTTTTTCAGGTTAACAATTCTCTACCCAAATTCAAAATTTTAATTCCTTACGGGAATTTCCTGTCCCATTATTTACTGAAATTAGATGTTTTATAGGATTTCAAAAATAAAATTTTTTTCAGATATTGTAAGCGATACAAATTCTTACAATACATTGCTTATGATTTGACGAAATTTGAAAATGTCAAATAGATTAAACAGAATTTAATTTTATATCTGAAAAACAATATTTGTCTTTTTAGTCCAAGGAAGGTATTCCTGTGGCCAAGGCAGATTTCGAAACTGTTTGCATACTTATACGCACACTGGTCTAAATTCAGAAATTACTATTCGTAATTCTCTTCAGGCTCCATTTCTTGAGGGATTTTAAAGTCTTTTTTAGAATTTCTGAGCTTTAAATTCTTCAAAACCTGGCGAGCTTGAAGTTTTTTATTTTGTAATGTGTGCCATAAAATTTAAGCAAATAATAATTTAGCATGTTAAAAAATATGACTTTTTGTTTTTAAAAAAAATGCCCAATTGTTAAAAACATTATCTTTTCATCTAAAATTTGTGAGACTGACAAATATGATAAAGAAATGTTTCAATTAAACACGTTTTTCCTAGAAAAAAAATTTGTGTTGACTATTAAGTCATTTTCGGTGTAAACTAATATTGATATTCCATTGATAATAAATTTTTGTGTTTACTATTAAAGAACAATTTACATGATATGCAATTGTTACAATTGCATATCGATTGAATACCAATATCGGGATATTTTATTGTTTAGGAAAAGCCAGGGAAAATTCAGAAATTTTGAAAGATTTTGGTCAAATTAAGCGAATGATTACTAATTTAATTATAATAATAATAATAACATTTTATAATAATTTTGGTAGCAATTTCGGTAATCTTCAAGGACCATGAATTCAAACATGAAATTATTTTTATCCGTTTGTGGGAGATTCTACGCTAAAAATATTATAAAATTAAGATTCTTGTCTTTAAATATTGATGGTCAAGGAAAATGAAAAATTGGCCGGAGAAAGTTAGGAAATTTTTAAAGTGAAGTTTGCAGCCACCCCCAGAAGTTAACCGGGCGATTATATTTTTAGTTGCAAGTTTTATTATTTAGTTAAAAGTTCAACAATTTTGTTAAAAAGTCATCATCTTCGGTTGAAAATTCTTAGAGAATTAACATTTTGTTGAAAATTCATATTTTGGTGTTGAAAATTAATTAAAAATTTTTTGCGGTTGATATTTCAACTGTTTTCTTGAAAGTTCGTCTTTTTTGAGAATCTAACCATTTTTTAATTTAAAAATAAAATCATTTTTGGGTTAAAATTTCTAATAGTACATTATTCGTTGATAATTTATTTTTCTTGGTTGAATATTGAACTACTTAGTTGCAGGTTGAACCACTTTATTAATAAATCATTATTTGTTGAAGATTTAACATGTAGTTCAAAATTTCTCTCTTTGCTTGAAAATTCGTTTCTTTTTAAATTACTTTACTCACTGAAGTTGACACACTCTTGATAAAAAAAATTTGTAGGTTCAAGGTTCATCTCTTTGGTTGACAATTGAACTATTTGGTTGAAAATTCTTTTTTTTTGTTCATCATTTTATTGTAAAATCAATCTCTTTGGGAGTTTTGATGTTTTGTTGTTTGTTTCTTAGATAGATATCATCATCATTTTAGTTCGAAGTTCATCTTTTTGTTACAAATTTAACTTTTTGGCTCGAAAATCCTACTTAAATTAAAAAAATTCGTCGTTTTGACTTGAAAATTTAATTATTTGTTTAAAAATGCAACTGTTTTTTGCTGAAGTTCAATCTTTTTTGTCTCGAAATTCGACTCTTCGCTTAAAAATTTAACTATGTCGTGGAAATTTAATCATTTTGTTAACAATTCAAGTATATTGTTAACATTAAATTTTTCTGGGTAAAATAAAGAAATAAATATTAAACTAGAATTGTTTCATTTCAATTATAAACTTTTGGTTGTTAAAAAGCTTACAAGATTAAAACGCTGTTCATTGAATATTGATGGTTAGGGAAAAGAAAAATTGGTCATTGAAAAATCATAGAAAAGGCAGGAAATTTTGAAAATAAAGTTGTGGGGTCACTTTAATATTTTAGTTATACATTACAAAAAAAATTTTGATAAGTATTATGGACGAAAGCCTTCTCCTATCCTTATTTAAAAGTTCGTTGAAATAGAGCCATTTTTTCCGACCGGAGATTCCTTCATTTCTTCTCTGGTTATACTTTTAACCAGGCCGCTGTTCATGTTCATTTTAACCCGTCTTAGACCACCAGTATATATTGCACGAAGTCTATTATTTGCCTCTACTATTGCAAAGACTTTACTATTGGACGTTGATAAAACAGTTTGTCTTTCGGTTGGCATGGGCCCAATGAGATTAGATTATCCCCTCACTTGAATTGGTGCATCGCGAGCAAAAGTGTATCCACATATTTCAAATCATCCGTTCAGATTCGCGAAGGGAATAAGCCGAACTGATCTAAGTTGTTCAATTGTTATTCCACGTATGCCGAATGGAGCCGGAATGGCAGGCGGAGACCTGTACCTGGCACGAATAGAAGACTCAGCAGAAGGAGAAGACGTACCCGGAAAACCTGGTGGATGAGGTCTGCCAGGAGAAGACTTTCCAGGAGAATCAGGTCTGCCACGAGGAACACCCGGAATGGGATCGCCATTAGGTAAGCACTCGAATTGTGAACCTAACTCTGCGACAAGAAACAGAGGATTCAATTTATAAATAAAGATTTAAAAACATAAGCTCACGAGAAACTTTAAAATCCGTCAAAAAGTAAAACCTGTAGAGGATTATGCAATGACATACTCTAATTTGTGGAACCTAAACTAAAGAGCAATCCTTCCAGGGAGTAATAGCTAAGCCTCCTTAATTATTTTGGGCGCAAATTCTTATGCTCCCAAGCCATGATGCGATCGCCGTTTCAAGGGCTGAATGGCACCAGGGTTAACAAATCCTTGAATAGCTCTGATCCCTAGGCTCTGATCCAAGGCCCGACTCTAACCTATTGGTAAAGGTGTAAGAACCATGAGCGAAGATCTCCGTAAGGAGGAAAAATGTTAGTTGTTTTCCAGAGAAGGAAAGCGTGCCTAGCGCGTCTTTTAAACAGCAGCCAAGTCACTTCGCAAGGAGCCATGGCTGCATAAAGATCATCTGAAGCAAGTCCTTAGGCTCGTTATACCATCAAGAGGAGAGGAGACATCAAAGATACTCTTCTGAACACGGATTTGCAACGGGTGGATGCTGTGAAAACCCAGGGCTTTACTTTCGCGCAGGTGACTAACAACGCCCTTGTGAGAGCTGCCGTTGCGTTATCCTGAAGCCTGGCTATCTCCTAAGGAGCTTGGTAAGGATGAGGGAGGAAATCTCTTAAGAAATAGACGCGTCACCCAGCAAGGGGCGAGCCTCTAGATTCAGCAAAATCTTCACCTGGTCGGGGGCCATCGTAGTGTCGGTCGCAGACATCTGGTCGCGGAACTAGCTAGCAGATAAACGCAAGCATTTATGCTTTAGCTGGAACTAAATCCGGAGATCAAGGGGACGATGTGTCTCTAAATGTACCGCAGACCGATCGTACTGATATTTGGCCCCCCGAGGATCCGTTAGCCATTTCGGGGCGCCTAAGCCTCCAAAATCCCATTTTACGAACTAATTCTTGGGAGGCTTATTCCAACAGAGAGGTAGCCCGAAATCTGGTTATACCAAGAATTCTGTTTATACAGGGAAAGGATAAGTGGCTTCGGAAGGTGTACCTGCGCCAACCTTACTTTTATTAAGGTGAGCCAGACGTGTATAAGCGGATAAAGACTGGAAGTGTATATCGCCTCGGCTTATTTCCCGGACGATGCTGATGGGTTTCCACCTCCCAGACAAGTGGCGTCGCGGACGTGGCGCCAGTGTTTGATTTTCTGCCATTCTTGACAAAACTGACAAACCGCATTTGCGTGGCGAGTCACCCCGTGTTAGAACTACCTTAAGTAATTTTAACTATCAATTTAGGAATATCCGAATTTACCCCACATATCAGAAAATACCCCGTATGACGGTATTCCTTTTTTGTTGAGAATTCATCTTTTTGTTACAAATTTAACACTTGATTTGAAAATTATTTTCTCTTTGTTGAAGACTCATCTTTCTTATTCAAAATAAAATCATTCGTTTCATAATTCAACTATTTTCTGAAGAGTTCTACTATTATCTAGAAGATTGGTCTTTTTCATTTAAAAGTTTGATGTTCTTCTTTTTGACTAAAGTAGTGATTTAGTTTTTTGTCAATTGAACCACGGTTTTTGATCTACTAGTTTAAAACAAAAACTTTTATTCTTTGCTGTGAAAAAATTCCTATCTATCTTTGCTAGGATTTTATTAAATTGAAGGTCTACAGATTGCTTGTCTAAAAATGTTACAAGACTAAAATGATGTTCTTTGATTATTGATGGTAAGGGAAAAGGAAAAATTGGTAATAAAAAAATCATGGAAAAAGCAGGAAATTTTGAAAATGAAGTTGCGTGGTCATTTAATATTTTAGTTTTACATTACGAACAAGTTTGATTAATGTTGTCGGCGGAAGCCGTCTACTTTTGTTATGTGAAAGTTCGTTGCAATTGAGCGTCTGTTGCCGACCGGCGATTCCTTAATTTCTTCCTTGGTCATCATTTTAATCTCGCCGCTGTTCATGTTTATTTTAGCCCGCCTTTGACGAAAGGTGTATATTCCACTAAGAACTGTATTATTTAGCTCTAGTATTGCAAAGACTTCACTATTGGATGTTGATAATACAATTTGGCTTCCGATAGGCATGGGTCGAAAGACATTACGATTTTTTCCTTTTACTTGAATTGGTGCATCGCGAGGAAAAGTGTATCTACAAATTTCGAATCGTCGGTTCGGATTCGCGAAAGGAATAAGTCGAACAGAGCTAAGGTCTTCAGTTGTAATTTCATATATGCGGGAAGAAGAACGAATGGCAGGCGGAGACCTGGACCTGGCACGAATAAAAAACTCGGCAGAAGGAGAAGATCTACTTGGAGAACCAGGTGGATGAGGTCTGGCAGGAGAAGACCGTTCAGGATAGTTAAAACATCTGCCGCAAGGAACACTTGGAATGGGATCGCCATTTGGTAAGCACTCGAATTGAGAACCTAACTCTGCAAAAAAAAGAGCATTCAATGTACAAAAAGAAATTTTTAAACATAAACTCAAGGAAATGCAACTTTTGCAAGAAATTTTCCGAAAATCAGTTTTTGAAACAAATAATCTAAAGGGCTACTCCTGCAACAGAACTGTACGAAAAGACTGCAAGCCAACGAAATATGTTTGCAAAAATAAATACAATTTATTTATTCTAATTTTGGTGATCACATAGAACTACTTTTAAACAAGTAGAAATATATCAAATACGAAGTTATAAATTCTTTAGGAAAAACAACCATATATGTTAAATTTTGTAACATCATTATAAAAATTATAAAGCGATAAGTAAGATTTTCGACTCCCGTCCTTATTAAAAACAGTAAGATTTTATTAAACTCCTCTCAAATCTCAAATCTATTTTTAATGCACACTTTCTGGACTTGCCTGGAATAAATTCAGATTAAATTAAAATTATATTATATTATTATATTTACCAATAGAATTGAGGATAATCGCCAAGGACATGACGAGAGTAGAGGCAATCCTCATCTTTTCTAAATACGCGAAAAGCTAATTAATTTATAAATGAAGACTTGAATTGAAAATGTATCTAATTATTATTCTAGTTTTTCGTCGGATTCTATAGTGTATTTTCTAGTTGTTATCTCATAGACGATAAGCGTCAAGGTTGTCCCTCTCAGATATTTACATTTAATTAAAGTAGGTTTCAAGAAAAATAATATTTTTACTAAAATCGCTGAAACTGGCATCACAATTTAAATAATCTTGTACGCTTAGATTAGAGTGAGATTCAATATAATTTTTTTTTTAAAATT
>CAKNWW010349067.1:5841-21043 GCA_932074435.1 Andricus kollari | reverse complement strand
TTTTTTTATTTTCCTTTTGTTTTGAGTATGATAAAACCGAAACAGATTATCTGAAATGGAAAAAACCAACAAGATTTCGTTAGTATATTTCTATGCGCAGTTCGTAAACGAATGCTTTTCAAAACTTTGATAAAAATAAAAATAAATAAAATAGAGATGATTTTCACAAAAATGTCAACTTTTCAGTGTCAAAAGATTCGATTATTTATGCAAAAAAAATGAATACTGGTCTAAGTAAAAATCCTTTATTTCACGAACTGCGTACGGGACTTCGTGTTTCGGAGGAATGGGGGAGTGGATGGTGGCATAAAAGAGAGAGTGAGGAGGGCAAATGTGGTGATGAGGCGGGTGTGGGGGTTGAGAAAGAAGTTATTCGCAGATGATTTTGAAAGGAGAATGAAATCGTTTGACTCACTAATGATGAGTGTGAGTAGAGGTATGGAGGTGGAAGGAAAGTGAAGAGGTAAATAGGACACAGGAGAGGCATTTAAAGTGGACATTGCGGTTGGCAAGGAACAGGCCTAATTATATTGTCAGGAGGGAGACTGGCAAAACGAGTGTAGGGATTCTAGCGGAGAGTCGGGCTTGTAAATATGAGGAGAAGTTTTTGGCAGAGGGATGAAGTAAGCTGGTTAGGGAGTGTTGGTGGGAGGATAGCTGGAGAGGGGTTGGGAGGATGGAGGCTGAAAGAGAAATGTATTTTAAAACGAATGGACTACAGATGGATGAAGTAAGAAGGATGCACGAGGAAGGAAGGAAGGTATATGAGTGGGTAAGAAAAACGGCATGGAGAGAGAGAAGACAGCAAAGGAAGAGAGAATAAGAGAGTCAAGGTTCAACGGGAACTATGTGTGGATTATGCCAAGGGCAAGAGCGCAATATTTGTGTTAGAAAGGAGAGAAAGGAAGTCAGGAGCTTATAGCGAAGATGAGATGTGGGTGCATGGAGGATTTTAATAGGTTCTGGCTCTCTAGGGAAAAGAGGATGTGTGCACTGTGTGGGAAGGGATATGCAAAAATGGTGTACTGGTTGGAGGAGTGCGTAGATGTGGAAAGAAGTGAAATGAGCATGGCGGTATTCATGCATGAAAGGGGGGACGGAGGGGCAGTAGCATGGGGAAGGGAGTGTTGGGTAGGATGGAGAAGAAGAGAAGCAAGGAGGAAGAGGAATGAAAAAGGAAAGATTGTAAATAGGAGAGGAAGTAAATATAAGTAGTATGTAAATATTGTAAATAGTAGATAAGCATCAAGTAGTAGACGCGGAAGCAAGAGAGTAGGGATATGCGAGCGAGGGGAAGCGAGGAAGGCAAGGCCATAAGAGCGTGCGATCCTAGACTTAAGGTATGGAAGCATGTTAGTTTTAAGGCTTAGTTTAAAGAAAATTATGCAAAAAAAAAAGGAAAAGTGTAAGTAAGTCAATTTTTTAAGGCCAATAGGCTGAAGAATAAACGCTAATACTACTACTACTAATGAAATCTGTTGGTTTTTTTTATTGCTGATAATCCGTTCGGGAATTATCATGCTCATCGCAAATAAAATTAAGCAAACGTGTTTTGTGACAGCGGCCATCTTTCCCCTAGTTTTCAAAATTATTTAATAAAACAGTACTCACAAGTTTATAGTTATAGATCCTATGCGGTGTATTTTAATAAAATTTGATTAATATAACTGAAAAAATCTTCAAGATCCCTCACAAGTAAATGATTGATAATATAATTTCTTTTCTTCAATGAAATCATATTGTGACTTTAAAGTAGTGCGCTATTCAAGGTAACGTCATTTTGAAGGGGAAAATAATCGAAGACTGATCTTTATCTATTTTTATTTGTACGATTCGAATATTGCAAGGTAGCACTAAATACAAAATTTCTTTATAAAAGTCGCTTTTTGCCCTTCGCCATCAGTTTCATTCTGTGAGGACATAGCTTCTTATCAAAATGAGCAAACTATCTTATTTGATTATCTGGATGCTTTCTGCAGTTTCGTGTCACGAAATTCTGGCTTTTTCTGATGAGAATAATGATAAGTGAAACAATGCTAGCTTGTTTGAGAAAAGATTAATTTTCTATCCCATCCGTATATCGCAATGCTCTGGCCAGAATGTACCAAACTATAGTATAAAGAATTTCGTCTTTTAAAGTTTAAACAAATAATAATATAGTGCGATACTAGCATATTTTTTTCTTTGAACTGTTAAAATCTTTCTAGAAAAAAATTTGTTATCTGCCATTTCTTATCAAAGGGTGGAAAATAAAACGTGAAATTAATCATTTGTGATTCAGAGCCTTGGTGAAAGAAAACATATGGCGCTTATGAGGTTCTGCAATTACACGTTTCACAAAGTGCTATCTAGTGCCACGTTAAGAAATTAGAATTATACAAATAAAAAAAAGACAAACAGCCCAAGCGTAACCTTTCCTCACAAAGTAATGTTATCTTGAATTGCTCCATTCTATTGCAACACAAGGGTACGAAGTAAATGGAGTTGTACAAGTACTTTTTTTAGCTGATTGTATGGAAAAAATGTATGAATGAATTTAATTGATACATTCGTTATACTCTTTATATACTATCACACACATTTTTTTATGAATTTTATATCCTATAACAGAAATATTGATAATACGATTACATTATTTATCTGATATCTCAACAAACGACTCTAAGTAAATCATTCTTCATATATTTTAATTTTCGGCAGACCAATTTGTATCTTGTGATAAACAACCGAATGAACTATTCACATATATTTGAAAATTACTTTCCAATGGCAATGAATTGTTGTTTTATTTATAAATGTTTCTTATTTCATTTTTTGTTTGAAGAAAAAGGCGCTTATAAATTCCTTAGAGTTTATTTCATTACGTCACAAAATGAAAGAGTTTAATCCAAAAATAATTTTAAATTGGTTCAAGTATCTATTTTAATATCCTCACAAAAATATTTTGAATTAACGTTTTTATTATAATTTACCTTATCGCAGTAAATTATTTTGTTTCTTTATACAGTATTTTGAACAAAACTTGTTTTTTTAATTATTTTGATTTTGATATTTTGGTTATTATAAATAAATTAGGAATACCATTTTAAAAAATAACCTGGGTGATTGAATATAACTTATTTTTAATTTTTATAGTGATTGCTTAGATTGATGATTTTTCCGAATTTGACTTTGTGGAATCGATTTTTAATAGAACAAAATTATTATTTCTTCATCAGCTGAATACCTATTTAACATTTTAAAAATGTGGAAAATTAAAAAATAAAAGTATAAGATAATTTGTTCATTCTTATTTTTTTTTTAAATTATATTTTGCGCAAAAAAATAACTTACTTCTATAAATTCTTTAGGCATATAGTTCCACACTAGGGTGGTCCAAAAATGCATTGGAAATTTTTTTCCAAATTGTTATGCATATTACTTTTTTAATAGCACCCCCATAAGACTGTTTCATAGTGTCCCGAAAAAATCCCATAAGTGAAAAAATGGGTTTTGCGAGTTTTTGGCGCCAATTATTATTTCTTTGCAATTTTTTTATGTACAAATTATTCCTAATAAATAATATTACTTCACGCTAATAATTATATGTTTACATAAATACGTTCAAACAATTTATTATTGTTTTCAGCAATTTCCTCTTATAATAGAGATAGAAAGTCGAGGTTTTTTCTGGAATTTCGAACTATTCATATATTTTTCACTCGGAATTACTTAACAATTATTTAAGTGAGGCAAAAATAATCGTTGGAACAAATTACCATTGTTAATAACCATCTCAGTCTGGCTTAATGCCAGATATTTGCGGGTTTTTTCTGAAATTTTCAACAGTTTGTCCACTTTGCACTTAGTGAGGTAATAATTAATGCAAGTTAATAAAAATAGTTATTTGAACAATTAATTATTGTTTATAACTATCTTCTAGTAGATAAGTGTTCGAAATTTGCGTTTTTTATTATATGTTTACCTTAACTTTGCGTTTTTAGTAATGAACAAAGAATAAATCAACATAAGAGAGAAACATATTTTAAACAATCTCTTTCTTTTACGTGAATATATTTTGCTCGAGGTGGTTGAACTGATATCAAAATATGTTCAATTCCAAATTTGTCTTTCACGCTTAGCAATAAAATTTTTGTTTAAATTTAAACCAAAAATTTTACAAGTCATTTACTGACCTAGTCCTCCCACCTACTTCTAATTATTCCATTCTTTGTTTCTGTCTCTTGCGGAAGATAGCTTTTTTATTTCAATTAATTTTTTTCAAACGTTGGGAAAAGAGCAAAAATAGTTGTAAACAATAATCAATTGCTCAAATAAGCATGTTTGTTAAATTGCATTAATTATTACCTTACTAAGCGAAAAGTCGACAATAAGTTTAAGAGTAGATAGTTGTAATCAATTATAAATTGCTTAAACAAGCATGTTTGTTAACTTGCATTACTTATTACTTTACTAAGTGAAAATTAAAAGAAGGTTAACAAAAAATGTTAAATATTTTAAAAGAAACCGCAACTTTATATCATTACCTTGTAGATCTTACAAACAGGCATTGATATTATATGATCTTAGTTGATCTTATTAGGGTATTCGTTGACCAGGAATTTCGTTTTTTCTTCTACGTCTGTTTTTAGGATAGAAGCATTAAGATAATTTCAGTATAAATCATAACTTGTTTATTGACTTTAGGTTTTTTGAAAAATAAATTTATTTAAAATATATATAGACAAAGTGAAAGAAAAAGGTAATTCTACTCAACCCTGTAGAGATCTGAGATTAAAAATACAAACTTTTTCTCGAAAAATACCGGAATAATGCATTTATTAATTAAATTTGTTAAAAATTCATACAATTTATTCACTAATTCTACAGGACCACAAAATCTTAAACCTTGCAAAACATACCACACTAGATGGGTCTTATATTTTCGAGGTCTCTGAATTTGAATCCGTTGTCCGTTTGGTACCATCAGGTCAGGGTTAAGGTTAGTTCAAGGTCAAACTTACAAAATTCATCGCTAAACAATTAATTTAGGGTACCTATAGGTTTTCGGGGCTGCTGAATTAAAATCCGTTTTGCGTTTGGTTTCACCTTCAATTGACCTTGACCCTGACCTGATGAGACCAAACAGACAACGGATTCGAATTCAGCGATCCCGAATACCTAACGTTACCCTAAAGTATCTGGTTAGCGATGAATTTTGTATGCTTGACCTTGCTTTGACCTTCACCCTGACCTGCTGGGACCAGACGGACAACGGATTTGAATTCAGCGACCCCGAAAACCTATAAGTACCCTGACTTAATTAGTTAGCGTTGAGTTTTTTTTTCAACTAGTTAGTCCGTTAGTTTTAAAGCGGTCAAGAAGCCCCTAGAATTTCCCCTGGTGCTAAAGCTATAAAACCTATTGCGCCACACCCTTAATTATGCGCGCTCAGGAATTGACCTTAGACCTCTTAGTGAAGCCTAGTATGTCAATCACTAATGGCGTTATAATTTCGTAAGGTTCCATAAAATGGGTCGCGAGGGATTGCTGCCTGAGCCTAGCTAATGCTGGGCACTGGTATAATACATGCAAGGATGTTTCATTATCCCTGCCGAATTTCCTGCACTCTGTCCTTATGTCTTTCTTAGGTAAGGCCAGGTTCTCCCTGGCTCTGTCCATCCTGCCCATATAGCCCAGAGTGGAGTGAGCCTGGCGGCAACCCTGTATTTGTTTCCAGTATTCCCAGTGCTTTGTTCGGATCCAGTTTTTGATGCCCGTCACGATGCAGCGAGACGTTAGTTCCAGTACTGGTTCCGGTCCTATGTATTCACTTGCTGCGCGGCATTTTGCCAACTGGTACGTCTTTTCGTTGCCCTTGATCCCTGTGTGAAGAGTGACCCATTTGAGAGCCACTGCTTTCTTTTCTCGAAGTTGGTCTAATGCCATTTCGCATTTCCAAACAAGTTATGATGTTATGTATGGTTTCCCTGCTGCAGTAAGTGTCACTTGGCTATCCGAGCAGATCGTAGTCTGTCAGCCAGCAGCATTTTCTTCTATTAATCTTTCAGCACAGTGAAGGACGGCCAGGACCTCCGCCTGAAAGACAGTAGCATTTCACCCAAGTGTGATAACTCTCCCCATCCTTCTCGTGCTGTCGCAGATTCCTGCTCCTGACCCTCCTTCACCCATGGAGTAATCTGTATACCAGACTTCCCATTGGACCAGCGGGTTATCATTAGCTTTCCTCACATACCTGCTTGAAAAGCAGACGCGGAAAGTTTTGGTGAAGTTAAAGCGTTTTCTTATTTTATCATGCCTCATCTCCAGAATTGGCAGTGTGCTGATGTCCCTTGGGAGCCTAGTGGGCCTAGTCCCCCGTGTTCAGCTATTAACTCTAGCCAGGCGGCCCATCGCCTGTACCGCCCTTGCAATTATCGCAACATTTAGAGGTTGTCCTCAGAGCATGAATCCTATCGCCGACGTGGGCGTAGTCCTTATTGCTCACGTCAAACCCCTAAACGCTAACGTTTCTAATCATCGCAGCCTGTCCTGCATCGTTTTACGTTCCGCCCGTGCCCATCAGAACAGGGCCGCGTATATGAGTCTTGGTTTGAGGAAAGCAGGGTGAAGCCATGCGCGCATTTTAGGCCCTAGACCCAACGTCAACTTAGAGGCTCTCCTGTACATCCAAATGGCCATAACAAACTTTCTGCATTGGGTCTTCAGGTGCTTTGCCCAGTTTAGTTTGTAATATAGGATTACTTCCAGATATTCAATCGAATCTGAAAACGTCAGCTTTCCGTCAAACGATACAGGAGCGTCAACTTTCGGAAATTCATAATTTCTCGTGAAAATGACCAGACTGGTCTTTTCCGGATTCACAGAGAGCCCTAAGCTATCGCACCAGAGCTCCACGATGCGTAGCGTCGACCTTGTAGGACCCATCAACGTGGCCAGATGCGCCCGCCTGCCTAAGATCACAAAGTCATCCGCATATCCTTGAGTATAATACCCCTCCTTAATTAACAAGAGAAGCAGTTCGCTCACTACAATGCTCCACAGAAGAAGGGACAGGACACCCCCCAGTGGGCAACCCCGTGGCGCTATTCTATTTACTAGGCCTTACCCCCATCTGGTTTAGAGTCTCTTTCGATGTAGCATTCTTCCTATCCAGCGTCCTAGCTGGTCTGGCACGACACATCTCAAAGCCTCTCGACAAATGACTTTTGGAGGAGTATTGCTGAAAGCATCTTCTATATCCAAAAAAGCGCCCACAGCATACCCGTTTTGATCCAGCTGCTGCTCCAATTTTTCCACAACAGCATGAAGTGCTCTTTCTACCGAGCAGCCTGTCTGAAAAGCATCCTCCGGTCTCTGCAGCGGGGAGAAAAAAAGAACCTCGTCCCAAATATATCTCTCGACCAGCTTCTCCAACGACTTCAGGATAAAGGATGTTGAGCTGATCGCTCGAAATTTTTTTACAGCAGTGTAACCCTCCTTCCCAGGTTTAGGAATGCCATTATTCAATACCGATGGCCCGCGTTTTAGGACAATGCTTGCCCTAAGTAGTTTCCTCAGTTGAGAAACGACGAGTTAAAGCGTTTAAGTAAAAGCGTTGCATAAATGCCATCCGCCCTTGGTAATTTAAAGGTATTTACGGACCCTACAGCCCATTCCAACTTTTTATTATCAATGACCTTGGCGCGGCGAAATTCCTATCCCCCCCCCCCCTATCTCGTGTCACCAGCCTTCTTCCTCTTCGTCGGTTCGGAATCGCTGAAAAGCCGGGAAGTGAACTTCCCTCAGGTGATTCAGCGTTGCCTGTTTATCTTTGGCAAACTCACCATTATCCAGTTTCATTAGCCCGAAGCCAGCTTCCGGGTTTTCCACCAGGATCTTGTGGAGCTTCGCCGTTTCCGAAATGTCTTTCGATTCCTCGCAGAAGCTCCTCCAATCCTCGCTTTTAAATTTTCTTATATTTTTATCGTTCATATTTATACTAAGTCGTCTTATAAATGTCCCAGTCTGAACTCAATTAAGTTCTATTATCCCTGCAGCACAACGTTTTTTGTATTTTTACTGAGTCTCTCCAGGTGCGTATTCCACCATTCTGCTCCTTTCCTAGACTTGATTGTGGTTGTAGGGCAATGGTTCTAACATGATGTAGTCAGAGTTCTTTGCAGAAAATCCGTGGCGTGCTCTATCTTATCAATGGTATTTATGGGATTTCTGATCTTTGGAACCAACGGTTTTCCTACTATTCCTATGATGAGTCGTGAACGTGGAACGTGTTTGTGCTTCCCCACACCGTATGGTAAGAGTTTGCATCACAACCAAGCAGCAGTGGTATTATGTTCTCCTGACAATGCCGAATTAGAGTCTCCACCTCTCTGAGAGGCGAAGATCCTTCTGATTCGCCCAGGAAATAAGCCGAGGCATTAAACAAATTCATCTAGAAAATACATTGTCAATATGGTTTAAAGAAATAATAAAAGAAAGAAACGATTTCTTACTGCCTACAAATATCTGTAATGTACATTTGTTTTATATAATTCGTTTACAAAACAAACAAATAATAATGCATAGCGACATTTTTTGAGAAAGTATCATCAGAAATATAATTTCGAAAAGGTCAGAAAATAACGATTCTTTGAGCTTCAAAGCTATTCGAAAGAGCTTACATTGATTAACGAATACTAAGAAGGTCAAGCCCCTGTGTCCTCTGTAGTAGGAGAGATGAGCGTAAACAGCTTAAGGTGGCCTGTCAGGCCGTTTGCATCTAATGAAGGGTTAAGAGCGAAATTTTGGCCAGCAAATGTCAACACATACCACATAGTAACCATCGCATAATCACCAAATTATTTTTTGTCTGGATTTTGTTCATTTTGATTTTTTATGGTTTAAAATATCGATTTTACGGACATTAGTATTACCTTCTGTCCTACTGCTTTGATATGATACTAATACATGAACTTGTATAATTATTCTTGCAGAATCATCATCAGCGGTTAGCCACATTCGTCAAAAGCGAATGTATCATAGTCCGAACCCGAATCGGCTGGTGAATATGGAAGCGCCCACCAGAGTCGACATCATCACCAACCGCAATTATATTCGCCCTGGTTTTGCAATACATCGTTTTTTCGTCGTAACGCGCCCTGAATATGTGCAAGGCTCTTTTCGCATCGAATTGACTGTGGGAGATCGTTTAGAGACATACCCAGAAGGGTATAATTCTCCGTTCATAGACCGTACTGAACATGTTGCAGTGGTTAAAGTTACTAAACCCATCTCGTTTACAAGACCCGAACTTCATGCTCTCGAAAAGCGAAGATTTTCAGAGGCAGGTATTCTATATGCTCTGGATATTGTACAAGACTGGATGCAACATCGCAGGTACGCGATGCAAGTTATAGGACAAAGATGGCAACAGGGTGAGTTCGTTCACACTTTCCCTCTTTGCTAGGTTTATTTTTTGTTTTTACATTATCATTCTAATGAGAAGGTATTGGTTTTATTGAAAATTTGACTTAGTCGGTTTCTGTTTTTCTATAGGTCTCTTTGTCTGTAGGTCTGTTTATCTGTATCCTATAGGCGCCATAACACTCGAAAGTCTGCTCAAATTGTATTGAGCGTTGACACCCATTTTTGAGTCATAAAAAGGAAGGGCGAGTTCGTTAAATAGCCATTTTTACAAACATATCTGTTTTTATCCGACAAAAATGTTTTTAAGCAAATATAAAAATCGATTTTCCCACAAAACTATACAAGATATGAACAAAAATGTTTAAGATACACAATTTTACATCTCAAAATAGATAAACAAGTTTTTTTGATGAGACATGTAGATTTTGTCTTAAATCGTGAGAAATATTATCAGTAATGAAATTAAATTTGGCGGTGCAAATATTCAAGATACGAAAAAAAATATGAAAAGACACAAAATTTGTATGATTTATTTTTTACAGGGCGCGTACTTTTTTTTTAATTATTAAAAATAACATTCAATCCAAAAAAATTATGTTTTTGAAAAAACGACATAAAATACAAGAAAATGAATAAGCAAAAGTTTTTCGTCCAAGAAAGATCTACAAATTTGTGATTACTCATTTTTTTATAGGAAGCGCAGTTTTTGCTTTAGTAGTAAAAAATAAATTTAGAAAAACATTCAAATTTTTGGAAAAACAATACCAGATACGAAAAAAATTAATAAACACAAACTTTTCACCACAAAAACATCGACCAATTTGGTAAAAAAACTGTTTTAATATGATGTGTAGTTTTTATTTTAATCATGAAAAATAACATTGAAATTAATTTTTTTTGTTAGAAAAACAACATAAGCTGCAATGAAATGGTAATTAACAAAGCTGTTCTTCTAAATTATATCCACAAATTTGCTTTAAACCATTTTTTTATTGACCACGCACTTTTTAAATTTCAGGGGTAGCTAAGAATAAAGAATAATGACAATAAATGATTTATCAAAGATTAAAGTGATGATAAAAAAATTCTATATATAATGATATAATAGAGTTGAACATAATATAGAAAAGTTGGGATTTTGAAAAATTTTTTATCTAATTACCATTTACGATAGTTCAACCTTCAATTTTGGAATAGTTTCTAGTCACTTTTGGACTAGAAACAGTAGTTTTTAAAAGGTTTCAAACTATTTTCTCAAAAATTCGAAAACTTTCAAACTTTGTTGTGGCACGCCGCGCGCCGCCCCCCATTTTGTGAGGTAATTACCGAAACAGAAATTTCTCGAAATAGAAAAATTCCAACAATAAAATAAAACCACAGAAAATGTTTATTCCCAAAATTTAAAAACCTGAATTTTAAACTCCCGAAAATAGTAAATTGCCTAATTTTCAAATTCCGACAATAAAATATTCGATACTTCTTTCTGCTAAAATAATTGAATGTCGAGATTTTATTTTCTCGGAAATTTTAATTTTTTGGAAAATTTCTATTTCGGTATTTTCTTTACTTTCAAGATTTGAAAATTCGCTAAATTTATGTCCATTTAATGTAAATAAATAATGCATAAATTTTTTAAATGGTTTAAAACCTTTTTTTTTAATCCAACTTTTTACCGAAAAATCCTAGAAAACCTTAATTGCTTGCCAGTTTTTTTGTTTACCATAGGCATATTCTGAATGCTTTGGTCTAATTGATTAAGGTAAAGAAGAAACCTTTCATTCTAATTGATAATTTAATAATTAAACGAATTAAAATATAGAAAATTTAAATTTTGATTTCTGCTGGGACGAATCATAGGCACGAAGATCTTTGTCTTAAAAAATTTGAATGAGCAGACATTTAATGCCCTTAAAAGTTCAAAACTGATTTCCTAATTAATTTTTTGTTATCAACAACAAACGGGAAATCTCAACATTTTCTCTATAGGTTTGCTTGTATTATGACTTTCGATTGAGAAATGAGTAAAACGTTTACAGGATTTTATTTTATACTATGAAATAAGTTTTAAAATGAGACCCTAGCTTATAATTTACAAGAAATTTTAAAACAAGATACTTCAAAGTATTACAAAACATTTTTTTGGGATTTCGCATTCCAGAAAATAATGGTGAAAAAGAAAAATCTGAAAATAATTGCTTATGACCTTTCAGGAAGGTTTATTTTAAATATTATTTTCTCTGAAATCCTGCGTGCAATATATGCATCGCAACAAATATTATTTTGAAAAATTGTATGAACAATTGTAAATAATTTATCTGTCAGCTGTAGGTATGGAAAACATATCTGGTTTAAAACGAATCTGTTAAAAACTTTACCGTATAATTATAAATACAAACAAAGTGGAAGCACTTGCCTAAGAAATAGGTTTTTGTACATGGTTTATGGAATAATTTGTTGGTCATTGTAAAGTGGTTTTTAATATTTATTGGTATCGCATTGGCGCGAAAGTTAAAAGCAAGTAATACTGCAAATACCCCAGTTTTTTATATTTTGTGATCAAAATTAATAGTACCTTTTTTGGAGGCACAACCTTCGCAATTTAACTATATTAGCTAAATGTACTTAATAATAATATTCTGTAATTGTATATACCAAAACTACTGTCCTGCAATCAATATTAATCGGATTTCATTTTCATTTAATTGAATTTACTTTCAAACTTCACGCTAATTTCATATACTTAGAAACAGTTGTGGATATGATTTTTGCAAATTTGAGCAGCAATTATCAACGCCCACCAGATAATAACCACCGAATAACCACCAAATCATACCACCAAAAAAGTCTGGATTTATTATAGGTGTAACGCCGATTTAATGGACATTAGTATCGCCTTCTGCCCTACTGCCTTGACATGACAATAATAAATGGACTTCGATAAACGTTTTTGCAGCATCATTGTTAGTTGCTCGTCGTCACCAAGAGCGAATGAATCAGAATCATCCCAGATTCCTTCCAATAGTTGGTCCACTAGGAGACATTCGTCGGGTGGAAATAGAAGAGCCCACCAGAGTCGACATCATCGCCAATGGCCAGCTTCCTCAACCTGGCTTTGCAATAAATACTTTGCACGTTGTAACGCGCCCTGAATATGTGCTTACCCCTATTCGTGTTAAATTAACTGTGGGAGATAAGTCAATGGAGGCAAAAGAACACCTTAAATACATAAACGAAATTTACGATGTTGCCGTGGTTAAACTTGAATATCCTATCTATTTATCAAGACCTGAACTTAATGCTTTCTATTATTATGATTATTCAAAGGGAGCTATTGATTATGCTGTTCATATTCTGCGGCGTTGGTTGCAAGAGGACGGTTTCATGATTCAATTTACAGGACCGAGAATAGAAGCAGGTTCAGTGGCATCGGGATCGAGATCGGACTAAAATATCGATTCACTTTTAAAGTTTACGATTCGATTCTTCCGTTCAGTTAAGTCTGGAGCAGGACAGGACACCGGGGTAAGAGGAGATACATCATTTTCTCCTTATATGTCTGCTTCGTAGAACAATTCCTGTCCTATCCCATCCTGGACTCCCCTAATCGGAAAAATAGAATCGTCAACCTTCAGATTTAATGGATCACAAGATCGATAATAAAAGTATAGCTATTTTTAGATGGATGAATGTTAGGTAATCAGCTGAGTTCGGGGAAGTTTTTCTGCAGTTTTCTTCTCCCTTGGCCATAAGTTCAAGCAAATGACAGCGCTTATCATAACTATCCGGCTGCAGACGGTATGGGATACTTTTTAAGGCTGGGTTTTATACATGTGAATAAAAAATGATGTGAATGTCAATAATGTAATAAAAAATTAATTTAACAAATTATGAGTCAGTGTTATTATTCATATGAATACATATTTTAATTTCAGTTAATTGCGATCTGTTAACCTGAGGCAACACCAATTCGTGCAATTTGATGGTCATGCGAAAATCTATTAAATCATTGCCACATAGCCAATCCCAATAACTACAGACCTATTTCCCTTCTAAACTCACTTCCTAAAATTTACTTAGAAAAAAAGAATAGACATATCTATGCCATAGTGGTGGATTTTTCAAGAGCTTTCCCATCGGTTAATCACTCACACATCGGGTGAAAACTATTTTATATTGGGGTCAGCTCAAAAATAATTAGAATTCTAAAAAGTCTGTATGAAAGAGCCTCGATTTGCATTAAAGTGGGAAACGAGTTCTCGGTGGAATTGCCGGTCACTGAGGGAGTTTTACAGGAAGAGATTTTGAGCCCAATCGTGTTTAAACTCTTAACCTCGGATATCGAGATTTTCTCTAGACAAAAAGGTCTTGTGGGCCTCAGAATCACGGGTGACACAAACATTATTATGCTGATTTACGCGGATGATTTTATTACTTTTTCAGAATCTAAAATAGACGCAGTAAGAAAACTCAATGCTTCCCAGGAGTATTGTAATATAAACAAACTATCGGTTAATAACAACAAAACTAAATTCACTATACTCAAGAAAGTTCGGATCAGCACAAAACTCTTAGGTCTGAAATATGATGGTAGCTCTTTGGAGTTTGTTCCTTGTTTTGAATACTTGGGTACGATTTTTTCTATTACAGGTGCTTTCAGCTTAGCTGTACATGCATCAGTTAGCAGAGACAACTCAGCTTTGGCGTTAAAATATTTTAACTAGAACCAAGTGCTCCTCATGGTCTTGCATTATAAAAATTCATAACTCCATTATAAAGAGTTCGTTACTGTATGCGGCCCACATTATCGGATTAAATTATCTAGAAGTCTTTGAAAAAGCACAAGTCCGTTTTCTCAAAAATCTTCTGCGGCCACCCAGAAATACGCCTGACTTCGTTGTCAGATTGGAATTAGGCCGAAACCGCAAACAGCAAAAATGTTAAATATAACTGGCTGGGTCAACTTATTAGATGTTTGGAAGGAGCGGGCATAAGCCACAATCTCATAGATCTTAATGGTCCCAATCTTATAACTCGAATCGATACTATAGCTGATAAATACCGTGATTTTTTTCATTCGCGGGATCTGTTAAGATTGGAAAACAGTCACTTTAGTTATATATACAGTAAAATTGTACACAATGGTGCGCTAGCCCAGCAATATTGTACATACGATATTATAACATTTCTTGCACAATGACCCAAACCATGCTGGAAAGAATTTGATCTTTGCAAGTTAAAAAAAATAGTGCTATACTAGTACATCTTTTCTTAAAGTTTCAAAATTTTACTCAAACAAATGTTTTATTTGCAAGTTCTTATCAAAGAGTGGAAAACACAATGTAAAATTAACAAATAGTGATTCAGACTACTGAGAAAAGAAAATACAAGGTGCTTAACTGGGTCTTCTAAAAGAAACTTAAAGAATATACACGTACATAAGAGTTCATAGAGTTGCATTAGAACTTTTTTTAAGTTGATTTTATGGAAAAAAATTTATAACTGAGTTTAATTGATGTACTCTTTATACTTTTTATATACGAATACACACATTTTTCTATGAGTTTTATATCCTACAACCGAAATATTGATTATACGATTATTTGATGTCTCAACGAACGACTCTAAGTGAATACCTTTTTAAAAAATAACCTTCTAATAAAATATACTAAATAGAAACAAAAGAAATCACTTTGAAAATGGGGGTCTTAATAATAATGAAAATATAATACGGTGATTAAATATAACTTATTTTTAATTTTTTTATAGTGTTTGCTTACATTGATGATTTTTCCGA
>CAKNWW010349057.1:0-12251 GCA_932074435.1 Andricus kollari | reverse complement strand
CTCTTATTGGAAAGTGATCACTGCCCATTTTGTCGTCCAGAACTGACCATGATGAAATCAAAGTCAGATTGTTGGAAACGATAGTCAAATCTATTGAAGATTTAGTTTGGTCTGGTCGAAAAATTAGAGTTGGATCTCCATTATTAATAGTGGATAAATCTGAATCTGAAATAGCATGAAAGAGAGAGTTACCGGATGGACAGGAAGATTGACAGCTCCAGGATGGGTGATGGGCATTGAAGTCACCTCCAATCAGAATACAGGGAAAGTTTGAGGTTGTTTCGAAGAAATGTTGCCAGTTAACCATGTTCGAGGGTTTCTATAGACATTGACAATTTATAATTGACCTAGGTCAGTTGGAATAGTTATAGCTAGGTTGTCAAACTGATCGTCTATGCCATAAATGGAGTTAATTTGTTTGAAAGGAATGTCGTTCCTAATGGCAATCAACAGACCTCCTCCCACCCTATTTGATCGATCTTTCCTAATAATATTAAATCCTATAAGGAGAAACCTGGATTGAGGTTTGAGCCATGTCTCATTTAAGAGAACCAAATCATAGTTGTTTGCGATTTTCTCTAGGGAACCTTTTTTAGGGAATATGCCCCGACAATTCCATTGAAGAATAGTCAAGGTGTTATTCTTAGGCATGATTAAGGGTTAATATGAGCAGAGGCAGCTTGAGAGGGTAAAGAGAAGTATTCAGGTGCGACAGAAGCTGAAAGGTTACCGACTTGGTTTAGCATGTTTATCAAAGGAGCCACTTGGCTGCAGAGTTGAGTCATGAAGGACATCATTTGTGTGAGAGTGTGGACCAACTGAGGGGAAAAGATAGAAGAGAACGAGGGAGTGGAGGCAGAGGTGATTGGAGTTGCCTCGTCTGAGGAGGGAGGAAAGATGGTAATTCCTTCCCTACTTTGTGGTGTAACGTTTGATTTATTTAAATTTAACGATGAAGTTGATTGATGGTTGGGATTGAGATTCTGACGGATATCGGTTGGTGGAGAGTGGGCTTTGTTCGCGGACTGATTGCGTGGTGATTTTGGTTTGGATATGGTGGCAAAGTTAAGTTGAGGCAGATGTGGGTGAGACAAGCGTGTGGATTCGTTAATTGAAAGATTCCTGAATGCAGCTATTTTCCTGATTGAGATCTGATCTATGTAATTTTGGCATTTTTTGTCTGTGGCTAGGTGAGGGCCTTTGCAGTTAAGGCACGTGGGAGCTAAATTACCTTTAGGGCAAGCTATCCCTGGACCATGAGGCTGTTCGCCGCAGAAACGGCAACGAGGATTTTTGCACTGTTTGGCTACATGACCAAACCTACTGCATTCGAAGCAAATTTTTGGTTGCGAGATGTCGGGATCATCTTTGATTCTGAGCTGAAAAATGTTCAAGAAATCTGGGATTTCTTGGCCTTCGAATCTGATCTGGACGGTTTTCGTATCGAAAAGATCTCCTTTCTTATTCTTGGAGATGAAACGGCGAGCACTTAAGACATTACATTTCGAGCTGGTAACCGCGTACCTGACGATGTCATCCATAGTGATTTCTAAAGGAACATCTCTGATGATGCCTTCTCGAGCTATTCGATGATTTGGGATGAAAGCAATTAAGTTGGACTTGGCCAGATTATTATTGTTATCGACGATTTTATTCGCGCTTTTTGCGTCGTAGCATTCAACAAGGACTCTTGAAAAGATAGACTTCTGGATGCTTTTAATTGAGCCAGGGAAAGTAATGTGAAGAATTTTTCCTACAACCATGACATGTTTGGTTTCGTTATCCTTCTTAGGTTCGACTATAATAAAAGGGGACCCTTATTGTGGACGGAGTAACGGTTATTTAGGAGCTTGTCAAAAGAATTAAACGAGCTAGCGTCAGTAACGTGTGGGATCTTATTGTGATCTTGAGAGGTTGAGTTTGTGAGGTGAGACGAGTTACGCTTCATGCCTTTCTGTTTTAGGTTAGGTTCGTGAGCGCTTGCTGGGGTATTATAGCCATTTGAGTTTTGAAGTTCATTGTGGAGATTTAATAGAGAACGGTTTACCAAATTGTCGTCCAGTCCATTATCTGAGTCCATCGTTTCGTCAAGGATATCCAAGCCTTGAATTTCCCTCTGAGAAGTTGTGTCCTCAGGGGTCCTTGAGTATTCTGGCATAGGTTATACACTGTTTGTGCACGATCCACTAAAAGAACAAACTGCTAATATACTTCATTCTGAGCTTAATGTCATATTCCTTCACGGGGCGATTATCGAGACTTAGGGGTGGTTTTTGAATTTTTTTTATGTTTCCGGACAACTAAAGAATATTCCAAACTGAGGTAATACTTTTTCTTGCACCTTGTGAGTACTTTTGGGTAAGGGGTAGTTTTCGAATATGAAGGGATGGTTTAGAAAATTGATTTTTGGGTCGTTTTTGAGCCTAAAATCAGCCCTTAATTATAATGTACTCACTTTTTTAATTAGTGCTTATTTATTCTTTACGGTAGTTTTTCTGTGATATGAATTGTTTTTGAAAAATTGTGCCGGAGGTCATTCAAGAGCCTTGAATGAGCCCTCAATTCCTGTGGAAGTAAAAAGTTGATTAGTGCATATTTATTTTTTAGGGTAGCTTTTCTGAGATAGGGGTTGTTTTTGAAAAATTGCGCCGAGAGTCATTCCAGAGCCTAAAATGTGCCCTCAAGTCCTGTGAAAGAAAAAAGTCATTCAGTGCATATTTATTTTTCAGGGTAGTTTTTTTATAGGGGTTGTTTTCTAAAAATGTCTCCTGGTATCATTCAAGAGCCTAGAATGAGCCCTCAATTCCTGTGAAAAAAAAAGTTGATTAGTGCTTATTTATTCTTTAGGGTAGTTTTGCTGTGATAAAAGTTGTTTTTGAAAAATTGCGCTGGAGGTCATTCAAGACCCTAAAATGAGCCCTCAATTCCTGTAAAAGAAAAGAGTTTATTAGTGCATATTTATTTTTTAGGGTAGTTTTTTTGTGATAGGAGTTGATTTTGAAAAATTGCGCCGGGGTTAATTTGAGAGCCTAAAATGAGCCTTCAATTCCTGTTTAAGAAAAAAGTGGATTCAACAAATATTTCTACCATGGTACTGCTAGTTTTACGTAAAGCTGGCAGTACCATGCATTTTTTCAAAAAAATGCAGAGCCCAAAATTTGGCTTTTGGGTATTAAATGAGCCTTAAATGAGCCCTTAATTCTGGCATAGGTTATACATTGTTTGCGCATGGTGGTACTTCCAGGTTTACACACCTGACTACAAGACAGCTCCAGCGATTGCTTCTATGATGTCAGAATTGTGAGTAAAAAAATAAATTTGCAAATGGTTCTCGCCGTTCAAATCCTGTCATCTGCTATCTGCAGATTAGTTCCTTTTGAAAAATTGATAATTTAATTAAAAACAATAATTTCCTCAGCAAAAGGCTTAATTTCGATACATTTGATTGATCCGAGGATCTCATAAAACCTCAAATATTTGCCAAGTTTGCTTTCCTTCGTCCTCAAGTACTTAGGAAAAATTATATATTGAGTCAGTGATGTACCTATAAAAAAAATCCCAGTCATATTGAACCAACACCCTTAACAACTATTTTTTATGATGGACTCTTGAGTAATTCTAAATTGAAATTATTCTTTTTCAGGGGCACCAGCTAGGAGTGTCCATTTCAATGGCCAAGAAATAGGGGTGTGGAAAAATAATCATGGAGTAGTTAACAAAGTTCGCCTTCAGTCAATAAATTATGTACCATTTGCCTCATTTGTCGATCATCAGCATTTCAAAACTCATCTCATGTATAGTATAAATGGCAATTTTTGGTATTTGGTCCATGAAATAAATGGAAAAATTTTGGGAGCTGAACTACGTCGGGGAACTAGGACACAATAATATTAATTACATGAATATGAATACGTGTATTCCTGAATAAAACCATACTTAACCTATCACCTAAAATTCCAATAAGCATATAACCTTTAAAATTATAAATAACGAATAACAAATTACAGATAGTTTTAAGGGGTTATGGGATTCAATATACAGTCGAACTCTGATTTAACGTCGGTTTTGGGGATGTCCTCGGACCTGGCCTACCCTAACTGAACCTGATTTAGGGTACCCCGCGCAGCTCCTGACAAGCCTACCTGCGGCGCGGCGTGAATTCTCGGAAACGATAAATTCGGGAACGTTTAATTAGAGTTTGATTGTATTAGGTATAAAGGGCTAATTGGACTCAGATTATAATTTTTGTTTGTTATGTCAAAAACCTGAGATGATGGGATGAAATGGACTTCGGTTTCAGTGGCCCCAAAAATGTATAGTAAACATGGTCTGACCCCCAGGCCAGAAAAACATTATTTTTTGTTTCGCTGTGTAGTATTTTGATTGTTTTTCATTTTCATTCTGTTTTTCATCGATTTTTCTTCAGTAAACAAGTTAATTAAAATATATGTACCAGGGCAATGTGGCCGGGAACACAGGAAAACCGGGAAAAGGCCGTCAACTTAGTTCATCAGGGATATTTCGAAAAATGACTGGTGTAGACTGAAATTCGTAAATTAGTATTTATCTGAAATTGTAAATTTATATTTTCTTGATCAAAGACAGAACGATTTAGGGTTTGAAATAAAAATATAAAAACTGTAATTATGTTTTGGAACAGGGGATCTTGGAAGAGATATTTGTCATTCTGAATTTGAAAAGGAAATTTTCTAAAAAGAATTTTATAGTTCTGACATTAAGCACGAAAGTGAAAAGAATGATAATTTTGAGTTCGTTGGGGGAATTTTAAAAAAAAAACTTATAATTCTGAGGTATATCTGGATTTCAAAATGAAGTATAATTCTGACTTGGAACTGTGAATTTTCGGGAAAAATGATAATTTTCGGATGCAACAGGATTAAAAACCAATTTAAGTTGATCAACTGTGAATATAAATTGAATAATTACTTCTATATGAGGCTGCATCCCATCCTGGGATTAATTATATATAATTATTATATATAATAACTATTTCACCTTTCTTTAGAAAAAAATCGGTTTATTAATTTATTTTCCAACACTTTGTTATGGATTTTAGAGAAAATCTAATATGATTTGAGAACATTGTATATGATTTACAGAAGTGTCCTCATAGTAAGAAAATTTTACAATAAATTCAATATGAATGACACCATTTTTACAAATTACTTACAATTCTTTAAAATTGGCAGATTATTTTTCTCATTGACAAAATATGACTCTCCGCGTGTATATAATAATAAACTGACACCGTACTTTAAATATTTTTAGAACATTTAAAAAACATAAAAAATTAATTTTCAAGGTATTTTCGGATCAACTATCTATTCATCAAGGTAAAATTAAATTCGATGAATTGGACTATTTGAATTTGATTCGATTTTTCTATAAGGTTCCATTTACCGCGTTTTCTGGACATATTTGTAACATAAATATATTAAATTATTTTATTTTCATATCAAAAATTTATTTTTAAAGTTCGAGAGTGAGAAAAATTCTTATATTTATGTTTCTGATGAAATTTAGCACAAACGGGTTATTTGAACGAAAATCTTCTTTAATTAAGAATTCGACTATATTTGTTTGAAAATTTCTGTAATTTGTTAAAACATTGTCTTTTGTGGTAGAATTTTAATCTTCTTCGTGACTAATACAGCTTTTTGGTGGAAAATTCAAATAATAGATTAAAGATTTTATTAAAAATTAAAATCGTTTATTGAAAATGCATTTATATTGTTAAAAATTATTCTTTTTTTTTTGTAGAAAATTAACCTTTTGGGTTGAAAATCCACAAAAAAGTGCAATAATTTAGCAAACTTTGTACAAAATTATTTGCCTTGAATAAGCATCAACTTGAATAAGTATGAACTTGAGTGTCTAAAGAAGGTCATTTTAATTGTATAGCTTTTTTTTCCTAGTAAAGATTGGTGAAAAATTACTGATTCGATCAGTCGAGATAACTCATTATTCAATAGTGGACATTAACTAATTGCTTGACACAAATAAATAAATTTACTTAAAACTCTGTATAATAATTAAAAAAGGATTATTAAAATGAAGAACGTGAAAAATAGAAAAGGTTAATAAAAAGATGCGATGGTGTTACATTCTCGACTCTATTGAAACAGTAAGAAGGTCATATTGTGAAATTATAATTGTGCCGTTTGTCTCCAATTTAAAAACATTGCCTTCTGGTTGTTTGAACAAAGTTAAGGGAACAAAATTATTTACAATCTTAAAATGACAAGAGATCAATGCGATTCAAAATAATCAAACACATGTAGGGTCTTCCTGTGCTACATTTCAACAGAGTTCTGTTTTCGATTTTCAAAATTTGCTTCGGTTGTAGATTTTTCTACTTTTCCATAGCGATTTGCAATTATATATAGCAAACTCTGTAACTCTCTAAGTATCATCATTGTTAGTAATTATTATTGTTTGTGTATTTTTATTTATAATAAGAGTAATTATTATATTTAGGTAAATTTTATTGTCTTTCTATTGTAGTAAATTATCGATTTTTCATTTATACATACTTCAGCTCTTGCAAATATATTTTTTCAGACTTAATGATATCAATTAAGAAAAATGGATTTAAAATTGCAAGCTTATGAAAATAGTAGTGTAAACGTTTAATGAGCACATCGTAGTAGCAACGATACACCTTAATTAGGCTATTAAAATTTGTTCAAATCTTCAAAATCTTTGGGTTTTTTTTTCTGAAATAATTGATTACTTTGTAAAATCCTTTAAATCTATCCGAAATCTTTGCAAAATGTTTAGAAAATCATTGAAATCTTTGTGCACTCTTTGGGATCTATCTGAAATGTTCGTGAAATCATTGAAGTCTTTGTGAAATCTTTTTAATCTTTTCGAAATCTTTGCAAAATATTTGAAATCTTTGGGAAATCATTGAAATCTTTCTGAAATATTTGAAATATTTGGTAATATTTGTGAAATTATTGAAATCTTTGGAAAATCATTGAATTTTCGTGAAATCTTTAAAATTTATCCAAAATTTTTGCGAAATTTTTAAAATCTTCGTGAAATATTTCGGAAATCATTAAGTTCTTTTGGCAATCTTTGAAATCTATCTAAAATCTTTGCGAAATACTTGAAATCTTTCGGAAATTATTGAAATCTTTGTGAAATTTTTCTGAAATCTTTGCGAAATATTTGGTGATATTTGTAAAATTATTAAAATCTTTGGCACATCATTGATGTCTTTGTGAAATCTTTTGAATCTATCTGAAATCTCTGAAATCTTCGGGAAACCATTAAAATTTTTGTTCAATCTCTGAAATCTATCTGCAATCTTTGTGGAATAATCGAAGTTTTTGTGAAATCCTTTAAATATATCCGAAATTTTTGCGAAATCTTTGGAAAATCATTGAAATCTTTGGGAAATGACTTAAATGTTTGTGAAGTCTTTGGGAAATCATTTAGGTTTTTGTGGTATCCTTCCGAAATCTTTGCTAAATATTTGAAATGTTTACGAAATATTTGAAGTCTTTCTGAAATATTTGATAATGTTTGTGAAATTCTTGGGAAATTATTGCAATCTTTAAAATCTTTGTGAAACCTTTAAATCTTTGTGAGATTATTGAGATCTTTGTGAAATTTTTGTAAAATTTTTCTGAATTCTTTGGAAATCATTTGCGAATAATTTGAAATTTTTTTTGAAATATTTTGTAATATTTGTTAAATTATTTAAATCTTTGGGAAATCATTGAAGTCCTTGTGAAATCTTTTAAATCTATCCGACACCTTTGGGAAACCTTTGTGAAATTTTTGGCACTATGAATTTTATCCCTCTATTTATTATTATTTATTATTTACTATTTATAGTTTCTTTTTATTTAAATAATTATATACAATCTGTACATACTATAATATTATTATACCATATAAAAATTGTACCATTCAATATTATACGTCCATGCTCCTGTCCCCCTCTAGAAGAAAACGGATCCGCCCCTTCTGTGATTAGTTAAGATATTTCCTAATTCAATACTGAAAAACAACTAATTGCTAAGTAAAATGATATAAACCTATTGAGAACTAAATATAATAATTTAAAAAAAGTTATAAACATGGCAAATGTGAAAAATAGAAAAGTTTAATAAAACGACGCGATTGCGTAGCATTTTTAACTCTATTCAAACAAGAAGAAGGTCATATTGAGAAATAGTTAACGCGACCTAGTCTGTTTCCCATTTCAAACTATTGCCTTCTGATTGTTTGTGAAAAGCAAAGAGGGATAACAATTAAAAGAATAAAATAAAACGAATCAATGGACTACAAATTAATTATGCATAATCAGGTTCCTCATGCCCTAATTTTTAATAGAATTCTGTTTTCTATTTTTAAAATTTTTCACGATTGTACATTTTTCTAATTTTCCGTATAAAACTGAAATTATTCAAGGGACTTATGAAAAATATGTTGCCTAGAAGACTATAAATAAATAATGGCTCGTCCTACGAGAGAATGTCAAGAAACTAAAAAGTTTGAGTTTGTGTCAAACATTATTATAATTTCTTAAAACATCAGTTATATTCATAGAGGGTTTCTATTTAAAGAAATTGTTATAAAAATAAAGCAATAGAGTTTATAAAAAATAAACAATGTTATTGATGGTATAGATTTTGCAACAGTTTTAGAGAAAATCATGACTTCTACCAGATAGTTGAATTTTCAACTTGCAAATGATACATTTTCAACCAAAAATGAAATGGTTCATATTTCAGATAAAAGAATAAATTTTTATCCAAAAAACCTCATTTTCAACGAAATAGTTGAATTTTCAAGTAAAATGAATTTTCAAGAGAGTAGTTCATCTTTCTTCCAAGTAGTTGGATTTTATTTAAACAAAGAAGATGAAGTCTCAACGAAAAATGTAACAATTGATATTCCACCAAGAAAAAAAACGGAATAGTTGATTTGCAGTTAAAGTGTTTATTCTTAAACAACAACAAAATTCAAGAAAAAAGGTAATTTTGTATTGAAAACAAATGTGAAAAATGTTTTCATTACATTATTTTACATAATAATTTAATAAACATTTCAACCCGTGACAAATTTTGGTTGTTTTGAAAAAGTCCATTTTTTCGCAAACGGGTTGCCACTGGCAAATAATGTTTTGACAAATTAATAGCATTCCGCTTGAAACTCAGATGAAGATTTTATAGTATTAAAAAAAATTTAAACTCTGATGATTTTTGTTAAACAATTAGAAACTAGTAGCGTTTGAAATTGCAAATTTTTTAAAGGAAAAACGTTTTAAGCTGCTAAATTTAAAGACAATTCTGAATTGGTTGAAATTTGAACAATTTACAGAGTCTAACGTCAAAAATTGATCTGTATTAAATCGAAAGCCGTGATATTCAAACAAATGTAATCTTTCGATTGAAACTTTTCAAACCATTTTTAAATTAAAAATAGCTTCAAATTAATGGATTCATAATAAAACGCTTGAATTCAATTTTAAATCCTATTCAAATATTGTTTCCATATAAACTATTTCATTTTTAACCTATTTAATTTGAAATTATGTAATTAAAAAGAAAGAACAATTTTTTTAATATTTATAAATATTTGAACGTTCCTTTAAAATGTGCAATTATAAATTGAATATTAAAAACTCTACAAATTTTGAAGTGAAAGCAAATGTGCTGAATTACGATTAATCTAGAATGACTTCAAATAAAAATAAATCAACTTTTAATGTAAAAAGTGTTCAAAGAAAAAAAAAATTAACTGTTCATTCTTCAAATCAGAGTGCTGAAAATGATAGTGCGAATTTTTACTTTTAAACCAGAAATATTTAATGCAATTTAATCAATTGTCTTAAGACTGTCCTATTTTCAGTTAAAAATTTAAAAAATTTTAAATTTAATATTGAAAAAAAATATTGGAAGAATACAAGAATGAATAATCATTCTAAATGAATTGTTAATCATTAAACGATTCGAAAATAAAAACTTGAACATTTTTTGTTTACATCAAATGAATGAAAGTTCAACTATGTGAAATCGTTGAATATTGAAAAGTATAATTAACAATTTGAAAGTTGTTAATTTTTCGCTTATTTAAATTTACTTCAAAATGGCAATTTTAAAAGATTTGAATATAAAAAAGAGTTAGTATCATAATTATTAAGTTCTCAATTATTTTATAGTTTCAAATCAAGTTCAAATGCGTTTAATTTTTAACGTTTCATAGTAAAATTTTTTTGATTTTTTATGTATTCTATTTAAAATTGGCACTCTCTATAGTTACGGAATTTCCCGGAACGTTAGCCCTGAACGAGCTAAAAAAGGGGTTTGAGTTACCGAAAATTCCGTAACCATATACAATGAATTTAACATATTTTTTTTAATTTCAAATTTTTTGACAAATAATTAAATTTTAAGGGTTTGTGATGAAAAAATTCACATTTTGAACATTGAATTTATTTTTGGATCTTATAAAAAATACTCTTATCCATTCTGATGTTAAATTATGATCTTTTCAAGTAATAAAAATTTAAAATTCTAGAATTTTAGACGATTTCGCTTTGAAAGATTCAATTTCGTTTTCAAGTTTAAAATCTGAAATCATTAAATATCGAGATTCTTCAATTTGAAATAGAATTGTTTAATTTTGAACGCTTTGAATGAGAAATGAAACAATTTTAACACCTTTAGTATGAAATTGTCATGTTTTAAAAATTGTAGTCTGAAACTTCTCAATTTCAAATTCTTCAATTTTAATCGTTATAATTCAGAATACTTAAATTACATTTGATTCTATTCGAAATATTGTACTTTTTTCAAAATTTTACGTTTATTTTAAATCTTCTGATTAGGAAAGTTTTCAATTCAAAAATATATTTGTCATCAAATTCAAACACTTTTAATTCAAAATGATCAAATATTGTTTTCAAAACTTGTAAAACTTAATTTCTTAAGATGTTTTTAATAATGGATTTTTAAATTGCTTATATTTTTAATGTTAGGAAATAAATGATCGTACATGATATATAATAGAAATATTTTTCTCCAAAATTAGGCTTACATATTTACTCTAAATATGATTTCCGTGAATTGTGTACATCTTAACAGTGTAGAAGATAAGAGTTTTATTTTATGCTTCTGAGACACAATTGATACAAGTTGTAAATTTTGACTATAGTACAACATTGAATATATTCCGCAACTAGTCACCGTTCGGAATCTATCGAGAAAACATGCAGATCCTTACAAGCAGTCTACTAACTACAATCGCAATTTTTCTACATTTTTGTGGTAAGTAACAATAAAATAATATAATTTAGGATGTAAATATGAAACAATACATGTACCCAGAATTAAAAATTGTGAAATTTTAGGCTGTAATTGGAAATACTGAAAATTATCGAACCACTCTAATTTAAAATAGTTGTAATGAAAAACGCTTCGATTTATGATCTATATCAAACTTTCCGTTTTTTATTTTAAATCTTGAAAATTTAGGGACAACTGAAAAATCAAGAAAAATAACATTTTCGACACTGTCAAATTCCTGAAAAAGAAAGTTTTTGAAATATGAAATTCCCGAAGTGATGTAATTGCCGAAATATATAACTCCCGATTTGGAACTAAAAAATTCCCGGATTTGAACAATTACAAAATTGATTAAAAAAATATATTATTTATTTGGTTAATTATACAAAACCGGTACCGGTAATACAAATTGCTCGTTCTAAGACAAAATTGTAATTCTTTTAGAATATTCCTAGATAGAATTATGCTTCATTATACTTTTTTTGAAATCCAGGTATAACTGGTCAAAATAGTTCATAATTTTTTAGTTTAAAACAGTACAATAAAGCCATAAACTGTTTTTTGTACAATCTTAAATTAATTTTAATCTTTTTAACAAGTTATGTGGGATGATATGCTCTAAGTTTTTTTAAGCTCGGGAAATAATTAATAAAATATTTTCGAATCGAAAAAAATAAAAAAAAATTTCAATTGTTGACGACTCTTCCAGACTTACAGGTCTGGAAGGGTGGTCAAGAATTGAAAAAAAAATTACTTTTTTCGATTCGGAAATTTTTTATTAACCTTTTTAATTATGCTTGTTTTTCTTTAAATTTGTTCTATTTTCAGAGGTTGAATTTTGAGATTATTTGATGTTTCAAAGGAAATTCAATTTAAAACTATACTTCGAATACAAAAAAGCCTTCAATCTTTCTGACATTTGATATT